>CAUYQV010150437.1:0-46423 GCA_963574575.1 Galagoides demidoff | reverse complement strand
CTCCTGGATGCCCACCCCACACGGTCTTCCCCAAATATTTGGCATTCATTTCTCCTCCATTTAATGCTGCCTTGCTTTGTGCTCCAGTTGTTTTCACTGCAAAAAATTCCCGTTAGTGGCTGGGAGCAGTGGCTCACGCCTGTAATCCTAACACTCTGGGAGCCCTTGAGCTCAGGAGTTCGAGACCAGCCTGAGCAAGAGTGAGACCGTGAGTCTATACACAGTGGGGCATTGTGGTGGCCACCTATAATCCCAGCTACTTGGGAGGCTGAGGCAAGAGGATCACTTGAGCCCAAGAGTTTGAGGTTGTTGTGAGCTATGATGATGCCACGGCACTCAACCAAGGGTGACAAAGTGAGACTCTGTCTCAAATATACAAAAAAAAAAAAAAAAATCCCTTTAAAATGACACTAATAAAGAACCACATCATACAAATTCTCTGACACCACACTGACCCCCTACCCCATGAGTGGGCAGAGAGATTTTCCATGAACACCTAGAATCACAGAAGCACAAGGCGCTCATCTCCGTCCCAGACCAGCAGGGCAGGCCCCTGCTCAGAGGCATCTAACTACCAGAACTCAGTAGGAAAACAGAAAAGCCTCCTCTCAAGGTGGAATCTCAGGGTGAATTTTACAAAACATATATAATTATTTTACAAAATTCACAGTGTTACTAATAGGCTAATAATTTGAGTAGTTACTATACGCCAGGCATAACTTTAATGGCTGTTCTAAGAATTAACAGGGGTAACTATTTCCCCTTTCAATGTATTCTTTTGCGTACATCGCAATGTGTCCCCTACGCCGGAAAAAATAAAATAGCATTTGAGAGAGGTACATTTTCTGATTTTTTTACACTGCATCAGAAGCTAGAAATGATGAACTGGAATACTGTCTGTGGCAAAAATCTAAAATCATTAAACAGATGTTTGTTAACCACTTTGCAAAGAAAGCAGTGAGTTACCAAAACTAAATAAATGTTCATCAGGTACAGAACAAGAGACTAACTCCGTTTTTTCTGGGAACTGATTCATCGCCTGCTTTTTCTCCCCCCAAATCAGGTGACTCATATTAAATCGGCAGGTCAAGGGACTAGTAAAGACTAATGACATTTGATTTTTGCCTCTCATGGTATCTCTGTGGGACAGTAGGGGAAGGGAGAGACCTGATTATACCATGGAAAGGTGTCTTTGTGCTAGGAATGTGGCTCCGAAGAATGCTGATAATAAATCAGAGTCAACATGGAAGAAAACATCTATAATGAGATATAATTATCTGACTGGGCCTCTGTCGTCCAGTGTTTTTAATATGATCTGAACAGAGACAGACGTCCCGCCCATCAACCCAGCAAAGTCAATCTAAGCGGCCTATGGAAGAATAAACAGGTGAAATAACTATTTCTGAAAGATAACTGATGAGAATTACTGTAACTGTAATCCCAGGCAGTATAAAACTAAAATAATTACGGCAGTTCTGTGCAGGTCCAAGTCCAGGCAAATTAACGAAACAAGACAAAGTCTAGGGACAGACCCAAATGAGAAGTTACTGGTGATAAGGTGGCATTTCGGGACATTGTGGGAAACCCTGGGCGGACTTCGTCATTAACAGGGCTGGGATTGATCATTAATTGAGGAAAAGTAAACACAGGGGGACCCTTGCCTCAGCACACACCAGACTCAGCTCCAGATGGATTACAATGCTGAGTGTCAAACACAAAACCATGGAAAAGAGCTAAAAGGGAATATGGCAAACAGGCATTGGCAGGGGAAAGGCATTTCTAAGCTTAACAGAGGGGGAGGAGAGGAAAAGGCAAAGGGTTCCCTGCATACAAATGTTAAACTTTGGAATCTCAAAACACTAACAGCAGAACAGAATGCTGGATTGATGGGGGCTGGGCAGACAGATGTGTGTTTAACATCTCTGATACAGAAAAGTCTCTTTCAGCGTGTTCATATTACGTATTTGTTAAAGTTTTGTTTGTAACAGTTAAAAACTGGTGACCCACTCACTGTCAGCTCGAGGGGTAACTAAGTAAACCACGCTCATCAAAAGTCACACTGTAGAAATATTTAGGGAAGTCTCTACAGCGGCTGCACACAGTAAAGGTTTTAAAAAAAAAAAAAAAAACAGTAACAAAATACACAGTATCATTGCAATTCTTCCAAATAGCAATATCAGGTCTGTAGAGGAAAGGCTAAAATGCCATATACCAAAAATGTTTGACATTAAAACCATCCTGGAGGGTGCAATTAGGCGTTTTCTTTTGTTTTTCTCTGCATTTCCAAAAGACTTCTTCTAAAGCACTTTTAAACTCAAAACGTAATAAAAATTAGCTAATTAAAATACACACACACACAAAGATGATCACAGGACTGCCACAGTATCCACTCCAGACAGTATCCATTCGGGAGGCCAGCCAGCTGACCCAGCAAATCAATGGAATGCAGAGGATGAAGGAAAACAGCAATAAACGTCAAATCCCCTCCTCAGGTCTGGGGCAGGAGGAGGCCTGGTTTAATTGTCACTTCCCTGAAAACACAGGTAATAACAAAACCCTGATCATTTCAGAGTAACACAAGTGCCACAGGAGCCCAGGGCTTGATGTGGCTGCTTCATAACAGACTAGAAAGTTCATGTCCCCCTGTCTACATAAGGAAGGGGACAGGGTCCCTGTGACCAAGACCAGTGGGGCGTCACCAAAAGGACCAAGTCGTACAGAAGCACCATTACCCAAGGGACACATCCACAGGGGAACATGTCACAGGCAGGAGACAGGGGTTGTGAGGGGCTGGGAAACCACTGCAAGCAAAGAACAGTTACAAATAGCGGAGACGGGTACTCGGCAGAATGGAGAGGGTACAGACACAGGGACAAACGACAACAGCAGGAGGGGCAGCGAGCTACGTAATTTATGGCACCTTCATACAACGGTGCACTACGCAGCTATTAGAGAGAAAAATACTCAGAAAAAAAAATCGCACACTGCAAAGTTTTAAAACATCAGTGACAAAACGCAACCTCATTTAAACACTACCAAATAATTCCATCACGAGGAAGATTATCTTCTTATGGAAGAGCAACAGGACAAAACCGTCTCTACTCCCTGCGTGTAAGAAAGTATTTCAATATAAAGGACGGACTTCTTAATGATTAAAGGCACCCCTGGTCTCACTGGTATAAAGAAATGGAAATTTTCAGAGAACCCTGACGTCCACTGTCAAAGGCATTTCCATAAGACAGTCCTTCCTCGAGCTCAGTAGTTCCTAAATGCTGCTTAAGGGGCAGGTGCCGGAAGTGGTTATTGTAAGTACAGATTCTACATATTTCCCCAATCTGGGCTCTTGTGATCCATCTGTACATGGGTAGAGTCCCAGAATTTATACTTTAAAATGTACCCTAATGCTGATACACAGCCAATTTTGGGAAATCTTTGTGCTAGGTGATAACTTGGATCACTTTTAAGAAATGATATAATTTTTTTTCGAAAGAGCAAGGAATGAAGGAATAAAAACACATAAATCACAAATACGAACATTTCTGACCATTATCCATCTTGGCATCTATACGTATACAAAACATACCAAAGTTTTACGTCAGTGGAATAATCCATGTACGTAACATTTTTATATTCGGCTGAGGCCATCTTTCTAGCTAAAAAATATACACGGAGATGAGGAGCATCTCCCACGTGTCAGAAGTCACAGGCCTCATTAGAGAACAAGCCCACTTGACATTTTGATGGACATCAGCAGAAAAATTAGACACACACAGACACAGTCACCAACAGGTGACAGGAGCCCTGGGATTCCCTTATGAGGAAGAATATAATCAGCTTAAAGTAAACATGCAGAGGAGAGACCATCTGTCTCGTGTGTGACCTGTAGAGTAGCTTCCTCAAGTAAAAGACAACTTCCTTAGCTTTTAAAGCAAATCTCACCAAAAATGTCCTTGGGGAACATCCGGGCATTCTTTTGGCTCTTAACAACAAAGCCCACTTCTGAGTTACAGACCCGGCTCTCTCCCTCTCCCACCTGCCTCCTGTCATGCTTAGAGAGCTGGAGGCAATGGGGTGACATCACCAACAAAGCTTCTGGGAACTGGACAAGCTCTTCATGAGACTGTGATCCTGGTTATTTCCTTCCCACACCCCGCTGCCAAGATCCACCTGGCTTGCCTCTTCTTCGAAAGGCCTGAAGCATGGCTCAGGATGCCAGAAATGGCGTGGGTAAAGGTAAAGAGACAGAACTGATCGGGGACCTGGTCTTCTCATGTGTGACCCAAGAAAGACCCTGGGAAAAGCTAGAGGGCATTATCTCATCTTCATTCAGACTTTGGGCTGCCCTCATCCTCAGATAAAGGCATCTTAACAGCAGATACAGGTGACGCAGCCTGGCTTCCCACGAATGCTTCTATGTAGCAAACGGCCACTGCGTGTGCAGAAGGGAGTTAGGGGTCTTAAAGGAAAGGACTGGGTGGGAGTGAAGGTGCAGCGGTTCGCACGGCTTGGTTCTCAGCACGATGCACGTGGTTTCAGGCCCTGGGAAGCTGGCCGGGGCCTGGTCCTGAGCAAGGAGGAGTCAGGCCTCTGCTGGTCTCCTAGCAACCCTGGCAGGCGGCAGGCAGCATCCCAGGCAAGGCCGCACAGGGGAAAGATGAAAATGGCCACACACACGGACAGAAGACGCAAGCCGGCCTGCCCCCAGCCGGGCACAGAGGCACATGGGGCCCAAGCCAGCCAGCCAGCCAGCCCCTAAAGCCTACAGGGAGTGGTCTCAGCACAGGCCTAACAGTTTCTCCGAGAACTGCAGTCACAGCCAGTGATACCCAAAGCTCTCTCCCTTGACTGTTCTCTTTGCCCCTAAATCCTTCCCTCTTTGCTGACTTCCACCTGCCTGCGTGGGTCTGGCACAACCTCTGCTAAGTGGGCTTTGTCTGCCCTTCCTCCCCCAACTGTCCCAGATAAATGACTTTCCCTGTAGCCACTGTCACTTTGTCTTTTGCAATCAGCCTAAGTTCAGCTCATTCACCTTACTGAACCCGCTACACTGATGAATGCCACGTGGGAGGAGTGACAACTGGGATGGGGACTCAGCCTGACCTACAGCTCAGGCAGGAAAGGGCCTCAGAGTCACAGGAGTGGATCCACCTGCTTGTTCCCGAGATCAGAGTAAAAGTGAGAGGGTTGGATAAGCCTGGGTGTGGCCAGACACACCTACAGCCTCACAAAGCACACCTCCACTCCACGCTCTCCCAACACCTGGCTCTCAGGAAACTGTCTTATATGACCACGTGTTAACCGTGAGGCATTTGCTTCAGATTGCTACGCACTGCACAGCTTTTAGAATCCCTTCCCATCTGTCATGATAGCCAATTCTAACAAGCCTGGGAGGCACACACCTTTGTTTTACAGATGACATCAAGGCACCTGTCCAGGTCTGGACCTGACACCTATCAGAGCTGGGGATAGAGCAGAATCCTCCATCCTGAGTCTCACGCTGTCCCTACTAGGCTCCTGAGATGGGGCGCTAAGTCCCCATACAGTAAGTCTGCTATAAGGACTGGAGAAGTCAGTAGTATCTAAGGCATTATCCCAAACGTAAAAATCACAACAAATATGCACATAAATATGCACACTTACATAAGCATGTGTGTGTATCACGGGCACGTCTGTATCTATGTATACGCAGCACACATTCACATAAGCGGGCATCCACCGTACCAAGGAGAGAAAATAGAAATACACATGCCTTCTATCCTTCATGGAGTCGAATGTCTCACTTTATTTATAAAACCAAAGTTTTAGGTTAATCATTTCCCAGGGTCTCAATTTTGATGGCCCTGATTTAGGCCAGGTGCTCAGTCCCCAAGCTTATTTTTTGTTAAGTTTCAGATGAATATGAGGGTACAAACGATTAGGTTACGATGTTTGCGTTTGTTGGTTAAGGTCCCTGTTGGAGTTGTGTCTTGCACCCAGGAGGTGTGCCGTATTATGGGGGAGCACACCAGTGCCCGCCCTTAGCCCTCCTTTTAACCCCGCCTCCTCTCCCCCCAACTTGAATTGAGTTTTCCCTTTGTGTGGGCGTGCCCAAGCCTGTTTTTAGACACATAACATAAAGTAAGTACCAGGAATTAAGACCGTTCCACAGCTGACGACGCCGCTGCCCAGATCTCTGTCCTGACCTCATCAATCTCGAGTCTCTCTCCTTGGTAGCAGATGAAGTGGGAGCTAATGAAAAAGCTAAGGAAATCAGCACCACTAAGAAAATGCCAATACTCATTCACCATCAGCCCGAACGGTTGACTGTTTTCATCCCACTTTGAACTGCCTGGTCCTGCCGCTGCCATGATGCCGCCTCCCGGGCAGGGCCCACATCTTTACCTCTGGACCCTGCCTGGTTCACAACGCTATTGCTCCTTACCCTTACGTGTCAAGATGACAATTATCAGAGATGGCGCCTTGGAGAGCGGGTTACTTGGGTGCACTGGGCTAGCCCGCGCTTGCCCCGGGCACTGAGGCAGCAGTCAAAATGCTACGAAGCGCATAGTTCTTTCTTCTGGTTATTTATTTAGGTATTAACAACAAGGGGAGGATCACATTTTCTCTCTGCGACTTGGTTTCAGGTTAAACCCCTCTGAGTCCACATGAAACAATTCACTTTGCGGTATGTACCTGAAACTAGAGCGACTTCACATCTGGCCGAGCTGTCTTTTCCCCACTGCTTACTCCCTCCAACTCAGCTGGGTCTTCCAATGGGGCAACTCAGGGGCAACATCTCAGTCGCTTCCGAGGGGTATTTCAAGGAAACAGCCCTTGCTTTCTCACAAAAACAGTCACTTGCTGGTGAAACAGTATTTGAGCTGACCAGTTTCCTACCCCCGGCTTGAAAAAAAGCAAAATGGCAGGACATAATTAAGGGTGTTGGCATAGTTTGTTTGAAGCCAGCAGTGGGGCTGGGAGGCCACTATAGTTACAAGGTGGCCCCAGATATCCTCAGGCAGAATAAGGGTGGGGAGTTTCTATGCTGGCACATGGGTCGAGGGCTGGGTGGGTGGAAGAGAGAGATGACGACACCAGCCCTAAAAAGCCAACCGGCTGTTGAACACCGAGCCTGCACTATTAATTTGCATATGACATTAATTTTGCTGTCAGTGTGTTAATGTATGATTAATTCTGTCATGGGTTAGAGCAAGGAGAATTAGTTAATTGTCAGAAGCCCTTCTTGTTCACTCTCATTCATCCCACACCTCCCTCTAACTTCCTCCTTTTTTTCCTCTTCTTATTAAACTAACCTCCTGGGTTTCCTTCCTCAGGGCACTTCTTTCCTATGGGATTTTAATCCCGTCTCCTCCTATCCTTCATAGAAACGGATCTACAGATGTGGGAAAGGAAGACAGGTCTCAGGCAGCCCCACTGGTGAGTAAAATCCCTGCCCAAGCAGTGATGAGGGTGTTTTTTCACCAAGGGGACACACAAGTCCCATTCACATAAATGGTCAAGTGCCAGAGCTGGTGATACCTGTATACGTTGTACAATCTGCGCCTTGTGTGCTATGCAAATAACCTGTGGGGCTGGAACGAGCTGGAATGTGGAGCCAACACAAAGCCATTGCTGTGCTACAGAAGTGGGTTACTGGGTATCCCCTTTCCCCTGGAGGTCAGCTGGCTTCTTCCCTTTCAATATTCCTTGCCCATGGTCAACACAGCCTCACGTCCAGTGAGTCAAGTGCATTTTGACCCTGCCAGTTACTCCATCACTTAGCTAGCCAGTGACATAGACATATTTTTATAAAGTCCAACGACAGACTCTTGAGGTCCTAATTCTCTAAAGAGCAAGGGAATGCCAGAGCCCCGTCCCCTGCCCTGCAGGTCACACAGCCCCAAGGTAGCAGCCCTGCTTGGTGGTCAAGGACAGGTGATCTTGATGATGACTTTCTCAGGTTTGCAGAAATGCTGCCCACTCCTGTACCCACTTAGCCTATACCTGGGTCCTTCCATTACCTTGAGTTGCCTTGAACTTTGAAAGGATGAATGAGGAAGGAGCCAAAGCAATAAACTGACCCTCATTCCATACAGTCCCCCAGAATGTGTCTCACTTACAGGGCTGGGGAATCACGTGTCACCTTCTGGTCTACTCCTTCACAGACTGACCAACGGCCCCCGGGGGCTGGGATGGACCTCAGCCAAGGGCTGTCAGTGACCAAAGCTTTCACATCCTTTGGAAGACATGAAGGAAATGGGAAGAGGCCCAGACTGCAGCTCCCCTGGCCCAGGTAAGTGATGTAACACGTTCCTGTTTCTCCAAATGTGTGTCTGAAAGCATGTTTCCAAGAGACACTACAATAAGGAGGAAGCAGGTAACTGAGATCTATTTATGTGTTGCAAATAATATTTCACAAAAGCACAGGGCTTGCTGTCTACCTTGGAAGCAGTTTTCATTTGGAAACATATCTATCCCCTGGAACTTTAAAGAGAAATTTATTTTTTATTTCTTTTTACTGAGACAAAGTCTCACTGTGTTGCCCTGGGTAGAGTGCTGTGACGTCATAACTCACAGCAACCTCTAACTCTTGGGTTTGAGCAATCCTCTTTTCTCAGCCTCCCAAGTAGTTGGAACTACAGTACCCACCACCACAGCAGGCTACTTTTTCTATTTTCAGTAGAGATGGGGTCTTGCTCTTGCTCAGGCTGGTCTAGAACTCCTGAGCGCAGGCAGTCCAGCCGCCTCGCCCTCCCAGAGTGCTAGGATTACAGTGTGAGCCACAGCACCAGGCCTGGAGCTTTTTTTAAATTTAGCAAGGAGATATGTCCTTGAGCCATAACTGTTCTAATGTCTTTGTCATTTTATCTCACAACTTGAACTTAGACATTGGGATGTACTTTCCCATAGTAAGAAATGAACAGTGCTCCTAAGCCAGTGCTTTTTTCTCTGTCTCCCCCACACACATCCCGCCCACCTGCTCCCCTTCCCTCCCAAGTAAGGAAAGACAGATCAATCTCATGGAAGAGGCAAAGGGAAGGATCTGCAGTGGCTCCGCTGTCCGGGCACTTGTTCGTATTATAACTGTTTAAAAAGGAAGGAAGAGGCAGGTGTCACGGCTCAGCCCTGTCATCCCAGCACTCTGGAAGACTGAGGGGGGTGGGTCACTTGAACTCAGGAGTTCCAGACCAGCCTGAGCAAGAGCAAGACCCTGTCTCTACAGGGGGGGAAAAAGCCACCTAACCGGCATTGTGGCAGGTACCCGTAGTCCTAGCTACGACTTAGGAGGTTGAGGCAGGAGGATCACTTGAGTCCAAGAGTTTTGAGGTTGCTGTGAGCTATGATGTCAGAGCACTCTACCCAGGGCAACTCTGTCTCAAAAAAAAAATACAGAATCTGTCAAAAATGTTTTTCAGACAGTCATAGAAGTCCCCTGCATTTTCTCTGAGCAACAGAAAGTTGAGTCCCTTCTTCCTTTTCAGATTAGGTAGAGCTCTAATTGTTTTGATATGGGCCTTCTTCACACATGAAACTGGACTTACTCAGTCCCAACCACCCATGGGCATTAAAGATCCCATGACATTTCTGTAAACTGGACAAATTCCAGCCCAGACAGTAGGTCCTGCAGTGGCTGTATTCAGACAGGGGATGATGGCATGTTCCTACCCCTCCTTTGGAGAGCAGAGATCAATTCTCCCCCCTTGCAGGCCATTCTTAGGGTCTAGCTGTTCTTTGGATCTCTGGGCACAGTGCGGTAGCCTCCATGGCCAGATGTCACTTTCTGGAGGGCTGACATCCTACACATCAAGGCCTGCCAAAGAAGCCAGCCCCTCCAGGGCTGTGAAATTCACAGGGAAGTTTCCAGTGAAAAGATGGGGAGGCAGAGACCAGGGTGTGAGTCACAGTGGGCTGGAGCAGAGGCCACCGGCACACAGGGGCTTCTCAGCTGTTCTCACTAGAAAGTGGCCTCAGAAGACCCATTCCCATATTTCTCCCCCTCAATTTCACTTTTAGAACCTGAACATTCAGAACCTTCAAGTCTTCCCTCCATCTCCTGAACAGATGCCGAGTCTTCCTCCCTGTCTCTGAACAATCCTCCTGCCTTATCTTTCTTCTTTCTCAACTTCTCAATCCCCTTCGCTGCTCCCCTGAAGAATCTTCCAGATTCAATCTCCCCCAAAGATGGCCAAGCTCCTTCATGGAAACACCTGCTCCAGGTAATGCACCCCCGGCTTCCTGGTTTGCTTGGAATCTACAACTAGTGTGGGTGATGGAGGGGGACGGATACCACACTTTACAAAAGAGAGCGCAAGAAGGCTGCACAGTGACTCGGGGAAATGCCCAGCCATCGGTGCACCCAGTGAAAATATCCCATGACATAACCAGAGACAGTGGCCTTCCAGGACCCAGGGAGGGGCTGGGAGGTGCCCAGCATGGCGCTGGGGCTGGCAGCAGGCCCTCCACACAGCCCAGCGCCCCACTGGAGCCACCCTGGGTAACTGCAAAAGGCCTTCTGTGCCAGGCACACTCCCAGCACTGCGTTCTCTCCAGTGTGCTATCCCCCCCCCCAAAAAAAACCCCCGAGGCCTCCAGAGTGTACACTAACCACAAGCCTTTGAGTGGCTCATGTATTTACAAACTGAGGCATGTCGAAATCAAAGGGGATACCACATGACATAATTCGCATTAAAATGTCAACAGGCTGACAATTTATAGAGTCAATCCAGGGAAGGTGGGGAGGACTAAGACTCGGTAATTGTTTAATTCCTGCTGAAACCCACGGCCGCTGCGCCTTTGGGAAGCTGGGATGCGCTGGGGGCCTCCAGCCTGCGCAGAGCCCTGAGGGGCTGGCACCGTGCCAGGGCCAGGCAACAGGTTTAACCATTTAGGGCACTCTACGTTGAGAGAGAGAGAAAGGGGAAGGAAGAGGCAAGGGCTTAAGGGAAAGATGGAAGGAGGCATGGGAGGTACAAGAGCATGTTCTTCTATGATGCCTGTGTGACTGACAAAATGGCTTGGGTTGGTTCCAAAGAGGGAAAGGTCCCTGTTTGCTGTACACCTGACATTCCCTTTGGTTTCCTCCAATCCAGAAACTGGAGATTTAAATATATGCAAAAGGTCTTGGTTCCCTGGCTGTGCTGAGGCAGTAGCCTGCTTAGCAGGGAAGTCTAAGAGCGGGGCAGGGGTAGGGAAGGGTGTCCGCACCTTGATTAGGATGGGCCCCCATGCTCCGGGCTCCACAAAGGCACAAGAACAGGATCTGGACTAAACTGGGCTCCTGTTCACATAAAACTACCCCCGGAAGTCTCTTCCACCTCCCTCCCCAGTAGCCTTGTTCTCACCCAGGGAACATAAAATACAGATTTTTACCACCTATTTCAGATTCCCAATATTCTCATACATGGAAGTAGGACTCCTCTTAGATTTTTTTTTTTTTTGAAGTTTTTGGCCGGGGCTGGGTTTGAACCCGCCACCTCCGGCATATGGAGCTGGCGCCCTACTCCTTTGAGCCACAGGCACCGCCCTCCTCTTAGATTTTTGATACGGGTTTTACCTGTGTTACTTCAAATCAACTGACCCTTATCAGGACAGGGGTCCACCTGGGGATAAAGAGCAGACGAAAGGAATGAAAAGTTTGGCTAGGCACCGTGGCTCATGCCTGTAATCCCAGCACTCTGGGAGGCCGAGGCGAGTGGACCACCTGAGCTTAGGAGCTCAAGACCAGCCTGAGCAAGAGGGGGAGCAAGCTCTTGTCTCTAAAAATAGAAAAACTAGGCGTTGAGGCAGGCGCCTATAGTCCCAGCTATTTGGGAGGCTGAGGCAAGAGGATCTCTTAAGCCCAAGGGTTTGAGGTTGTTGAGCTACGACCTGTCAGCACTCTACCCAGGGCACAAAGTGAGAGGGAGGCAGGGAGGAAAAGTTTGAGAAAGCTCTGCAGGGTAGGTGGGAAGTGTCTGGTCAACTCCCTTTACTACACCCCAAGCACCAAGGTAAGTTATAATACTTATCATTCTATATGAAGGACACTTCCAGAAAGGGGAAATGGTATAGACAAGACTCCTTGGGAAAGCTTACAGGTAGTCACTGTCATCTGGGTTAGCCAGGAAAATCTGTGCTGGGAAAAGATAGCCTGGTGCTTCGGAGCTGCCCCCGAGGATGCCTGGGGCCACGCGGGCTTCAGTAGCGCCCTCCGCACTGGCTGCTGTGTATAAACAGTGACACCTCATTCTCTCTTCTACCTCATTAACCGAAACACATTAAAACAAGTGTGTACTGGGAGCGGAAAATGAGACTTGTTAAACCAAGCTGATATAATCCTCATCAGCTGTGGGAAATGAGACGCATCAATTATGCCGAATCAGCTACGATTGCTGGGACGCACAGAGTTCCCAGACCCCAACGTGAAAAGGGGGATGAGAGGGAAAGAAACGTGAACTTGAGAAAAGAAAAAGGTAGGTAACACACTTCACGCCTGTGCTCCCCTCCCAGAGCTGCCCTCCCATTCCTTACGTCGTCCCAAGCGAGAGGAGTGGTTACCTGATTAAAAAAACTCCTTTATGATTCTTCTGCACATAAAAATCTTTGCCAAACTACTTGGCATCGGAGAGGGGGAAACAAAAAAAAAAAAAAAAAGAAAATGAGCTTTACTGAGAAGAAAGTGGAGGGCGGGGAGAAGACAGTGAGCTCCGGGTGATCTTTTGCAGACGGGTTTTGTGAGAATCTTGCGGCCCAAAATCCTAACACCCCAAATAATCAGTTGCACATGCAGTAGCAAGAATGCCCTCAAATTAAGTGGCTAAGACGACAACCATAGTAATTCAAGGCTATACAGCAACAAAACTAATCTACAGGGTGTCCTAAAGGCTACTGGACGTACATACACGGATGCACACACAGGGAAAGGGGAAACTGTAGCTAAATGTACCTTTACGAAATAGTTTCCACATGTTGATACATAAATATAAAAAATAAAAATACAGTATGAAATACGAATTTGTGAATTTTTCCTATTTATGGCGCTCTTTGGGGCAACTTGTAGCCCTTGAGAGTCACAACAGATCGGTAACGACAACGATGGCACTTAGAAATAGCTGTTAAGACCTACTAGGAAAGAAAAGAAAAATAAGGTCTGTGCCGCTCCCCAATAGGAAGATTATGGTGATACTAAGTGACAGAATCATTGCTTAGACATAAGAAATGCAAAAGACTTACAGACAGTAGTTATAACATGAAAAATATGCTACAAGGAATAATGATGGGGCCATAGCCCACTTCCTGGCCATTCCAACACCAGACTGGCTAGTGATAATTACCACATGAGAAATGAGTGTTGCTATGCAAAACTTTCTTTCGCATCCCTTCATTTGTGTCTGCATTTGCAACCATAACATGTTATTGCCCTGGATTTGCATTTCATTTTATAGGTGTTTCCAAACACAAGCCGAGGACATGTCCCCTCACACACGCCTCTTGACAGCAGCACGAAGCTTATGTTGCCAAAACTCAGTCCTCCCAATACGATTCCATTCACCGCTCCCGTTATAAAGAGCTGCTCTGTGTTTCAAGTATACTTTCCCGATCCCCTCATGCATCTAATCACCAGGCGGGCAATGAACTCAGTGAGATTTTTCTGGTGCACAAACGCTGTGCATAGTTCCACAAAGATGAAAGTAAAGATGGTTTTGCATTAAGTTTTGCTTCTTCGAATCCAGAAGGGAGGCATCTCCCACTCAGAGCTGTAATCAGAAACCCCAGAATTGGCCATTTATTTCTCTAAAAAAAAGGGGGAGAGGGGTGGCTGCCCATAGTAGCTTTCAAAAAATGTGGTGGTAAGGAAGAAAATACCGATACTGTCAGCAGCCAAGGAGACTAACTTCCAATGTAAAAATACAGGAGTGACGTGCAGTTTAAAAACACAGAATATTTCAGTTGGAGAAAAACTCTGGCATATTTAAAATGAAGGGAGGTCCATGCGTTGCCATGGAAACTGTTTTGCATCTGTGACTGCAGGTGTTCCCTACAGTGTGTGGAAACTGGGAAGGCCCAGCCACAAGGACACAAAGGTGAACAGTAAAGGATGGCTCCCGAGGCAGAGCGAAGGCATCAGGCCAGCAGCACCGTGGTTTTCAGTATCAGTGAATTCACTTGTGCAAAGTGGGTCTGGAGGCTTTGCAGCACCAGCTAACATCCACTTGTGTTCAGAAGCTGCCCCCTCGTCTATCATACTCTGTGGCAGTGCCCAGGACGCAGAACACAGAGATAGGAAACAGAAAGACACCAATGACAGATATATTCTGGTCCAACTAGAACTTAACTTCCATTTTTCAGTTTTGCCCTCTATGGTATACACTTCTGGGTGATAGCTTTGGTTTTTGGTTGTTTTTAAGAGTGACTAGAGGCCGGGCACAGTGGCTCGTGCCTGTAATCCTAGCACTCTGGGAGGCCGAGACAGGTGGATTGTTTGAGCTCATGAGTTTGAGACCAGCCTGAGCAAGAGTGAGACCCCCCCCAATCTCTTTTAAAAAAAAAAAAAAATCCAGGTGTTGTGGTGGGCTACAACAGGAGGCTGAAGTAGGAGAATCTCTTGAGCCCAAGAGTATGAGGCTGCTGTTGTATATGATGCCACAGCATCTTACTGAGGGTGACAGATAAGACTGTCTAAAAAAGAAAAAAAAAAAGAGTGAATATACATTAGCTTTCATCAGAAATAAATAAATAAATAAGGATAGTTTCCTCTATATTCTATGCCAGTTTCCAAGCCTAGATTCTCACTTTGATTTTGGTCACGTAAGGCAAATGTGGGTGTGTTGAACTCTCGGGGAAGTCCTGTTTAAAAAGAAAAATTCAAATACCGAAGTCACCTAGGTTGTAAAGGGTAATGTTACAAAATTATGTCAATAAAAGTAACTTCACTGATGACATCTCACAACTGGAAATGTCTTAGAGACTTCTCAGAGATGGGAGTTGAACAGAGTAGCCAAAATAAAGGTGGATTTGGATTATTTTCCGATTTTCCTAAGTACATCACTGGATCACTCCTCGTTCTATTACTTAAGAGAAGAGACAAAGGCATCCTTTATAAAGGGGGAAAATGAAGTCCCGAGGGAATGAAGAGAAGTTGATTAATGGGTACAAATATACAGTTTGAGGTTTGAAAGAAAAAATAAGACCTAGTATCAGGTAGCTCAGTCGGGTGACTACAGTTCACATAAATCTCTAGTACATTTCAAAATAGCCAGAAGAGAAGGATTCGAATGGCTCCAGCAAAGAGAAGGGTAAATATTTAAGGGGATGGATATCCTAAACACACTGACTTGATCTTTACAAGTTTTATTATTGTAGTAAGTAACCTCACGTACCCTGAAATGCTATGCATCAATTTAAATAACGAAATTACATTTTTGTAAAAAGTCTTCAAACACACGCTCTTTGTTCTTGAAGGAAACCTACTGACATATTCAAGCACTTCATCCTTCAGATGGGCCATTACAAACTGGCCAAGGTTAAACTATCTTCTCAAAGTCATTTCACTGAACACACTGGGAAAGTCCTCCTCTCCCCCTGCATGCCAAAAAGAAACACATTAAAAACTGCCATCCCACCCCCTCAAATACACCACTGGCCTTTCTGTCCTCCAAACTGATAGTGTGTCAAGTTCAAAGTTAATGAAATAACTTCAGTGATGTTATTTGATATGTTAAAACATCCAGAGCATAAGAGTGTTGTTCTTAGAGAGCAAGGCTGTTTTTCACTTCTACGTATTGACTACATAGTGATGGGAACATTCTGTGTATTATCTCATTTAAGTCCTTCACAGCAGGCCTGTTCAGGCAGGTTGTGTCATTAGCCCACTTTGTAAGATGATGAACAAACAGAAAGGCATTTAGTTACCTAAGTCACAGAAGCTGAGATTCAAACCCTGGTAGCCTGACACCAAGTAACTAACCCTTCCCTCTTTAAAACCTCAGGAGGTCCTTGGATTTCCCTAAAGACACATGGACATCCTATCTTAAAACTCTCTGGTCTGCATGCCTCCCCCCTCCCTGCCAAATGTCTGGGACCTAGTGGGCATCCAAACACCCCTGGAATGACCACAGCTATTATTCCCACTGCCTCTCCTGTAGTAGTTTGAGAGGTGGTTTTTTTTGTTTTGTTTTGAGACAGAGTCTCATTTTGTCGCCCTGGGTAGAGTGATGGGGCGTCATAGCTCACAGCAACCTTAAACTCTTGGGCTCTGACAATTCTCTGGCCTCAGCCTCCTGAATAGGTGGGACTACAGGCACTTGCCACAGTGCACTGCTAGTTTTTTTCTATTTTTAGTAGAGACAGGTTCTTGTTCTTATTCAGGCTGGTCTCAAACTCCTGAGCTCAGGTGATCTACCTGCCTTAGCCTCCTAGAGTGCTAGGATTACAGGGGTGAGTCACTGTGCCCAGCCAGTTTGAGAGTTCTTAAATGAGTATGTTTCTGACTCTAGTCAAATGCATGCCCTTGTCTGGAAACAAACAAACAAACAAACAAACAAACAAACAGAAATAACTCATCTGAGCCCTGCCTTCAGGGACATAACAGACCATCAATATGACTTTCCCTATGGAGTAGGAAGGTGGAGGGGAGGATGCCATGGTTCAAGAGACCTCGCACCAAACACACAGCTTCCCGTGGTGGCTTTCAGAGGGAAAGAACACAGAACCATGAAGTCTTCCTATTTTACCCCATGTGGCATTATGAAAACTTTCAGTCGTAGATATTGAAATGTGCTGAAATCATATGGTAGACACACATGTCCGCCACCCAGATGCTAAAACGAACGCTTTGCTGTGATCTGTCCACGTCTTCCTCCAGCTATCAATGAGACTTACATTTCTGGGGCATTCTAAAGAAAACTGCAGACAACCGTAGACTTAACCCCCTTTCTCCCAAGTACTTCAGCAAGCCTAGCATAACTACACAGTCTCCTGTTTATGGGTTTATTTGCTTTGTAGTATTTTTGTTACTTTAACAGATCGTTAAAGCAGGCCTCCTTATTGTGAAATGTTTAGCTCACAACTAATTCCTACTAAAAGTTAGAATAACCGCAAGTACCGGAAAGGAAGTTCCAGTTATTCAAGTCAGTTTAGTAATCAGGCCACGGGTTCAGCAGGTAGAGAACAAATCTGCTTTCATCCTTTGTGGAGGCCTCCCTGCCACGTGGTAACGCCCTCTTCAAATTTTACCCAAAACCCAGCTTCTCCCTCCTTCCAGAGTTTTTTCCCTGATCTCATGGATTGGAGGTGATTTCTTCCAGCTCCCCTTCCCCAGGTGGACTTGGGTAACCCTCATGTCCACACTGGATGGCTCTTACTGATGATCAATCCTTCTCTGTATCCTGTAGATCAGCGATTCTCAACCTATGGGTTGCGACCCATTTTTAACAATGAAAATACACGGCGGCATTAGGAAGGTTGAGAACCACTGCTGTAGATCAATGTTTTCCAAACTGTGGATCGTGACCCATTTGTGCAGCTGCACGTAGGATCCCACAGGAAACAAAACCAGCACCTCTGAGAGTGGCCAGGCGAGCACACTTTTTATGAAGGGTGGCACCATGAAGTGACAATGTCAGTGCATCACGGAATCAGTGTTGTGGGTAACCCAGCCACAGAATAAGATGGCATAGAAAGTATCAGAATGCAGAAAGAAAGTATCGGTATTTAGCACACATGGTGAGGAAGAAATTACTTTGTACAACTTGTGTTGCAATCATCTATACAAAATATCTAGCTATACATATGTGCTGGGCAACCAAGCAAAATGTATTTCTTTCTGCACCATAGTCAACAAAGTTTAAAATCAGGTCCTGGAGAAGCTAGCAAGTTACCCTGCTTATAGAAGGAGCCGGTGGACTTGTGCAGAGACAGGAGGGAAGCAGGTCAGTTTCTCTCCTCCAGGGCCCTGTTCCACCAACAACACAGTTCTGAAGGAAAACACCCAGGTCTGAAGGTCAGCATCATTCAGACATGGAAACTTGCTAGGGAGGGACGAATGCAGACAGCAGAGGAAATGAGGAGTAGACGTCTCAGGGCTGGACCTAATCTCTACATTTCTGTGTATAAATATTCCATCTTTTTTTATTTCATTTTTTAAAGACAGAGTCTGAATCTGTGCCCTGGGTAGAGTCCCATGAAGCCATAGCTCACAGCAACCTCAAACCCCTGGGTTCAAGCAATCCTCTTGCCTCAGCCTCCTGAACAGCTGGGACTACAAGCGCCTTGCCACAACACCTGGCTAGTTTTTCTATTTTTAGTGGAGATGGGATCTCGCTCTTGCTCAGGCTGGTCTAGAACTCCTGAGCTTAAGTGATCCACCGACCTCAGCCTCCCAGAGTGCTAGGATCACAGGCATGAGCCACCACGCCCATCTATCTTTTGATATCAATTCATCAGGTGACACTAGTAAAGGATAGGAAGTGTGGGGGGGGGCAAAAAGCAGATCCCACTGCCATCTTACAACTGAGCAGAGAAGCATCACTGAAAATATGGATGACGATATGAACCAGCACTTCTCAACCTGTGGGTCGGGACCCACAGGAACTGTATTAAAGGGCGGTGGCATTAGGAAGGTTGAGAACCACTGATAGGAATTAAAAGAGGCAAAGCATCTCCATGAGAAAGAACTGTGATTCTGGTCAGCAGCATCTGGGGAGACAAAGTGAGGGTCAGCTGCATGTGGGAATTTTCAGAGTCTCACTCAGAAATTTCAGAGTTTCTCTGAGGGCAGCACAGGAGAGAGTGCCGTGTGAAGACTTCTCTGGTGGGCCACGCAGGGCCATCCACTTTACTCCAGTGTATGGTTTAGGGCTTGGAATTATGAACAGCAAATATTCAGAAGGAGCTGCTGCACCGTTCTAGGGCCGGAAGGAAACTGTGGGTGCGTTCTGCTGGCATCGTGTTAGCCGACAGATTTCCCTGGGCTGTTGTCACTTGCTGTTCTAAGCACTAGGGACCTACCTGCTAACAGGGAAACCAAGGCCCCTGCCATCTCTGAAGATATGCAAATCAACAAACAAACAAGAAAGATAATCATGTCAAGAAGGCAGAGAAGTGAGCCTGAGTGACAGGAAGGTGTGGCTGCTTGGGAGCAGGTGCTTGGGGCCATGCAATCCGGACAGCAGAGTGGCAAGTGCAAAGTCCCCATGGCAGGTGCGAGCAAGCTTGGCACCTGGATGGACTTTAAGAACGCCAGTGTGGCTGCAGGGGAGCGGGAAGAGGGGAGAGTGTTGTGTGATCACATCAGCACAGTGAGTGGAGTTCAGATCACAGAGGGTCACCACAGAATAACGTTTGGCTTTTATTTTAAATAAGCTAAAAAGCCATCGCTGGGTCTTTGCAAGAAAATAAAAGGCCCCAAGTTTCCTCTTCATGAAATTATGGTATAGAGAGGCCACAGTGGGGAAGAGCAGAGGCTGAAAGAGACGACGGGAGGGAGAAACACACCTGAAGGGAGAGCCAATGGAACCTGCTGGTTTGTGGTCAGGGGAGTGGGAGGTGGAGAGGCCCAAAGAGCCCTCAATTTTTTGGATTAAGCAAATGGCAGATTGGAGATGACCCTGGCTAAGATGGGGAAGCCTGCACCACGAGAGAAAAGAGTTTGGAAGTCATGCTCATTAAGAATTCAGTCTAGACCATGCTAAGTCTCGGGAATCAATTATTGGATATTCAAATGGAAATGTCCAGTAGGGAGCTGGGTGCAGAGAGAGGTCAGGGCTAAGGACAGATTCAGGTATCATGAGAAGGTAGATGGTATTTAAACTCTCTGAACTGAATGAGACAGGGAGATTTCTAGACAGCAAAAAGGAAGAGCCCTGGACCAATCCCTAGGGGATTCCTAACATTTACCATGAATAGCAGAAGAGGAGCCAGCAGAGAGATGGAGAAGGGTCAAGGGTGCTGGAAGAAGTCTGCTGGAAGGTCACAAGAGTAGGGCAAGGATTTGGCAACACAGAAATCACTGGGGATCTGCCACATCAGTGGTGGAATGTGTCACTTCTGGATGCAGTGAGTGGGGAGAAACCTAGTGAGTCTGCTCCCAAGATGGGTTGGGTTGTCAGCCAAAGAGGAGTCGGCCAGCCCTCGGCAGGTGGCACCACCACTCCTGAGGACCTGCGAGCCCAGGCTACCAGCTCCAGGCCCACGGCCATCCTGTCTGTGCCATTCCTAGCTCTGAAGAGGTAGGGAAGGAGAGGCTGTGTCCCCGACTCACCTCCCCACCCCCAGAGCCTTTCTGCATCTCCTGCATAAATTGCTCAGTTTCACTAAGAAGCACTGGTATCCATACATCTTAGCCATCTGCCAGCAAAAGAACATCTTTCAAACACTCCTCAGCTGCTTTCCTCAAAAGCGAAGGGGGAGAAACTGGTAACCAGCCCTGGTGTCTCCTTGTGCTGCAGTGAAACACCCATCGCAGCAAGGACAACCCACGGTCTGGAGAAGTCTGCAGACAGGCTGGTGCAACCACACAGCCCACGACGCAGAATCCAGCTCGGGGTCAAATGCTGTGTGACACGGCCTCAGGGAAGAGGGACGGTCTGTGGGGACAGCAGCTGGACAGAACGTTCTGGAAAGCCTAGGATGTGTCACCCAAGCATAAAGGATGGAAAGGAAAATATGCTTTTCCTTAAAAGTCAGATTAAAGAAAGACATTTTCCAACAGGGTCCAATGCCTGTCTCAGCAATGCGAGGCGCAGGCAGCCGGATCACACAGAAATGAGCACTTCAGATGACATCTGCTGGAGTAATTAGCTGTGTAATTAGTCTCCCCTCAGTGGAGTTGAGCTTTTGTCGCTGCTGTCAGGAACCTCCCCAGGTGAGGTTTCATCCCAAACGCGGTGCTCTGAGAGGGATAAAGGGGCAGCCCGGGCGGAGAGGGAAAGCTTGTCTGACTGTGTGGGGGAGGCAATGAGAAGGGAGAGGGTGTTTCTAGAGAACCTTGGGAGTCCTTTGGGAACCCAGCTAGAACATCAGAGAGGAAGAGTCACCAACACAGCAATCACTCGAGAATGCTCCACCTCGTGAACCTGCGGCCCCTGCGAGGCCTGGCTAAACTCAAAGCGCCAAAGGCACAGGGACGGGAATGAGGGCAGCAAGGTGGCAGAGAGGAAGAGAGCGAGGTGGGCAGACTCCAGGCTGGACACGAAGAGATGGGTCAAAGGGCAGGACCCTGGAGCAGCTACTTTGTGTTCCTACACTGACAGCTGCTGCCATCACTAATAGGAACCCAGTCTGGGCAAAAAATAATAAAAATGGCCCGAGCCTAATTCGAGAACAGAGAGGGAACAAACACACAAACACACGGTCCAGCCAAATCACTCCCCACCGAGCTTCCTAAACCACAGCTGGCTGCAGAGTCACACTGGCTGACGAACGTCTGGGACAGCGAGATCACAGTCCCGGGACCAGCGCCACTTGGCTTGGCCGACGGGAAGAGCCGAGGAAGGCTCCCCACACTCCTCTGTCTTTAATGATTTTAGAGAACAAGGGAGATGGCAGAGGGGAACTATGGAATGTGAAGGCCCCGCCGATGTGGGAGGATTGCAGGGACAACTGTTTTGGAGCAGGAACTCCGTAGCTAGACGTGAGCCTTGGGGGTGACCTTTTATCCCTCAAAGCACAAAGCATCCTCAACAGAGGAAAACATCTGACGTTGCTTAGAGAACCTCCCTGGGTCTGTGACCATCAACAGTTCACGAAGAGTCTGGAACATGAAACATTTCACTTCAAATGAGCCCCATGAGAAGTCAGCTACATCCAAAAGCCAGATGGGGTCACTCTGCTAGGATATGCCCCACTCTAAGCAAAACCAGCACTCCTGGCTCAGCAAGGTTTTTGAAAGAATGAACAATGGAGATGACGATGCTTCTTTCAGGCTGGGCACAATGGATCATGCCTGGAATCCCAGCACTCTGGGAGGCCGAGGCAGGAGGATCACTTGAACTCAGGAGTTTGAGACCAGGCTGAACAAGAGCAAGACCCTGTCTCTACTAAAAATAGGAAAACTAGCCAGGTGTTGTGGTGGGTGCCTGTAGCCCCCAGCTACCAGGGAGGCTGAGGCAGGAGGGTCGCTTGAACCCAGGGAGTTTGAGGTTGCTCTGAGCTAGGCTAACACCATTGTACTCTAGCCCGGGCAACAAAGAGAGATTCTGTCTCAACCGCCACCCCCCAAGAAACCCCAAACAACAACAAATGGCATTCCTCCCAAGTCCTCACAAGTATCACAACCACAGTGACACAGACTCCTCCCGAGCTTCTGACAGGGGTGACAGATTTACCAGCAAACTCTGAACCCAGAAATTATCATTCCTGTTGTCCCTGAAGTTCTAAAATGCGTCTATCTGGGTAAAAGCAAAAATCAAGCTGAGTAAACCTACCTGTGGGTGCTAAGACCACACGGCACAGCTTGGTGATACCTGTGCGCCCCTCTCCCCCAACAACCTTGAGGTCAGGCAACATTCTGCCCCAACATCGTCACAGGACCACAGATCACCATGCTGTGGCTGGTCATGTGGCCCTTCCAGTTTGGGGATAAAAGATAGTATAAGTAAAGGTACAGCAGAAAGTAAGTTCTAGTCCCACACAGGTACAATTTCTGTGCCCCAAGCTTCTAGAAAAATCATCACCTCCTAATTCAGAACCATAGTGGATACAGTTAATCTCTCCCTGCTTAGCCAAAGGGCTCCAGACAGAAAGAAGGTTCTGAAACGAGAGAGAGGAGGAAGATGAACAGAGGACACAGGGACATGGGAGGAGAAACACACTCCAGCATGCATGGCTGACAAAGAGTCCCAAAACAAAATGATTTTTAATTCTTGCAGATTCATTAGCCCACATCTATATAAAATCCTTCTCCAATGCTCAGCACAAAATCAGCACTCAATGAGGTTCTGCCCCAGGGGGAAGAAGTCCTCTTCCCACTTATTTGTCTCCGAGAGGCCACAGAGGGCAATGGGCTGGAAAATCCCATGGCCTGGCCCTTCTGGGTCTTCCAAGGCTCAGGTCTGAATCCACAGGAAGAGCGGGTCAGGGCGGCAGGTGCAAAGGCTCCTTAGATCAGAGGGCCCCTCACTGGTCCTCATGCCCAAGGTTCCCTCTCATCTTGAGGGACAAGAAAACAAGGACCCCCTTGCAACCATGAGTCACCCAGGAAGTCCACAGAGGTCAGCTCAGAAGGAATCAGCAAAGTCCACTAAGGCTCACAGAGGAACCCGTCACCGGAGACAGCAGAGAGGCAGGAGGCAGCGAGTGGCCAGGGAATTCCTTCAGCAATTCCAGTGCACAGGCCATCCTGGCAAAGGAAATGTTGGCACAAGTGTTGACCTAAGAGACTGGATATGCTTCAGAGGCCCTGTTCTGAGTCTGGGAACGTGCTCCGCTAATTAACAGGTTACAAATCAAACACCATCCATGGATAAACATTTGTAACCTTCCAACAAGTTTGCCTTTTACAGGACGAGCACGCAGACCCTAGAGGAGGTTCCCTAATCAGTTCTGATGATGAGTCCCAATTCAAACCTTTTTCCGCATTTCCTATTAGCGACCTATATATCGCGGGTACCTGGGGTCTTCCACGGACAGTAACGGATGCTCGCATGCTGTGAATTCTTATGGCCCTGGTATAAATAACCACTGCAAGAGGAGGCCCAAGGAGGCCAGGTGAGAAAGGGCAGTTTCAGCACCTGGACAAAGCTGCAGTTAAATGAACCAGGCAGCCTGACATCCGCCCTGCTGCGTGACGCAAAAGCATTTCAATAAAAGGAAATAATGACAAAGATGATGGGAACGTAAATTTTAACACATCGCATTTGTAATTTTCTCCTTTTGCTGGGAACCACCAGAGAGAAAAGAGAGGATTTCCAAACAAGGCAGCCGCTTAGCTCTCTTCATGTTGCCGTAGAGCCGTCAGCGGATCATTATGAAAGAACTTCCTCACTGTCCAAATGTAGGGTTGGCAAATAAAACACAGGATGCCCAGGGAAATGTGAATTTCGGATAAGCAAGCAGATTTCACGAGACATACTTACACTAAAAATTATTTGTCGCTTATCTGAGATCTGTATTTCTCTGGCATTCCGCGTTTTCTTTGCTGTATTTGGCAACCCTACGCTGAAGCCCCCTGCAGTGGCAAGTACACAGCTATGATCTATTAAAAAAATCAAAAAAAAAAAAATTATCACCCCAATGTTTCTGGTTTCAACCATCTCCACCATCTCTGTGAATGATAGCTTTCCTGTAGCTGAAAAATTTTAACTTTTATCCCACATCTTGGTTGCTTAAAAAAAGAAAACGTGCTAGAAATCAATTTTATTAAATATTGAAGTATAAAATTACTCAGTGCTACACCAAAATGGTTTTCCCAGTAACAGCTTTTCCCACCCTCCACTTAAATAGTATTTATAGTTTCGAGTTATGTTTAAAACATTATGAAGAATATGGTTCAGGTGTATTATGTAATTATTTAAAAACTCCTGCCTTTTCCTGACAACGTTCCTGACAATGCCTAATTGTTCCCTTACAATTTCCCTTTCAAAACAAAAACCCAGAAACACCTGTTGGGACTATATGTATTCAAATGTGCCCTTTTAGTCCTAGTCCTCAGCAAGTTGAAAGGATTCAGCATTGAGTTCACGCCTCTGGCAGTCTGTGGCACCTGCCACACTGGCGTCCCTGCCAGATCGGTTTGCCTAGAACAACTATAACGCCAAGAGTTAGTCTGGAATGCAGAAGCAATGGGATATTCACAGCAAAATTCTCTTAAGGGTTACAGACCACCCCTAAGACGGCAGATGTCATTCATGCAAAGAATTCCACAGCATTACTTATTTCTCTGGGTGGGCGTGGGCTGAAGAGACTCAGTTTTCGCTCTCACAAGCAGGCGTGTCCAATCTGGAGCTGGCAAACCACAAGCTCATTCTGTGAGGATTTTTTTCCTTCTTCTTTTTTTTTTTTTGGTTAATCAGCTGTCATTTGTATTTGTGTATTTGCGGTGTGGCCCAAGATGACTCTTATTAGTCCTCCAATATGCAGCATAGAACAAAAAAGGTTGGACGCCACTGGTGGGGCTTTTTTAATTTGAGAACTGGGGCAGCTTTCAACCATTTTGACCCCGTGGTAAGTTATTAGAGCTCCCTGCCCCTCAGCCTCCATCAAGGGTCATGGTACACCTTGGGAAGCCAAAAGGTGACTTGTTACCAGTTCCCGAAAATGGTTTATACTGGAAAAGTGCAGATAGTCGGGATGTCAAGGTGCTCACTGAGTAAGAACTTGGAAAAAAGAACTTCTTTGATTTTTTAAAATTTGTTCTCTGCCATCTTTTTAAGATAAATGGTGAGAGCCAGTCTCCTACGAAGTCGCCATAAAAAACCCCGCCCCCCTCTCTAGGACCCTGCTTCTCCTGGCAAGCCCCTCAAGCCCAACAGAGTTTAATAAAGGCAAAGAGCCCGAGAAAATTCCCCCTGGGGACCATGCCAGAGAGAGACAGGAAAACATTTGGATTTCAAAGGCCTTGAAAAGAGAACCAGACCTCTGGTCTGTCTCTCTGCTGCCCAGGGCTCCCCAAAACAGTGCTCCCTGAACATGACCTGGCCTCAATCTGCAGAATGGTCATGAGAGGCTGGAAGTTGGAGGACAGGTGAGGAAGAACGGCTGCTTAAGAAACGGTCACACGATCAATCATCCAATTTGAAAGAAAAAAAGAGAGTCCCAGATTGCACCCCACACAAAAATGAAGAGTCTTACAACACGCTCTACACAAAATACAGAGGGTGCCCCCCCAAAGTGTACATATTTTAGGAAAGAAAAAAAACTGTATTCAAATTGCAAATTTACAATTTTACAACTCAAGTCACGTTTCACTTCTGCAATTACAAGAGGCGTAAGATACGACATACGAGATAACAAATGTTACTGGTACATCATGACTAGTGCAATCTTAATAGTTTTTTCTTTCATACAACCTGGATACTTCATTTGTGTACTCCCCATGGATTAAAGACATCAATGCAGAAAAGATCAGTGAAGTCAGGTCCAGCTGCTGGAGTTTGAACACTGACTCCAAAAACACGTTACCTTGTGCCCTATGACCTCTCTATGCCTGGGCATCCTCAACTGAGAACAGAAGAAATCACAGAGGATTAAACCAGTGAATATATGTAAAGCAGAGAGAACACAGCAGCTGGCATGTAACAGATGCTCTATAGGTGTCATTCTCTCCATTACCTTATAATCTTAACAAATATAAAGGCTCCCCAGGAAAGATGAAAAGTTGGAAGCATTCAGAAAAAGATCGACAGGGTATGGTGGCTCACGCCTATGATCCTAGCACTCTGAGAGGCTGAGGTAGGTGAGGTGCTTGAGCTCAGGAGTCTGAGACCAGCCTGAGCAAGAGTGAGACCCCATCTCTACTAAAAATAGGAAATTTAGCCAGGCACCAAGGGGGAGGGGGCTGTAGTCCCAGCTACTCGGGAGGCTGAGGCAGGAGAATCGCCTGAACCCAGGAGTTTGAGGTTGCTGTGAGCTATGACACCACGGCACTCAACCTCAGGGTGACAAGGTGAGACTCTGTCTCACAAAAAAAGAAAGGGAGGGAGGGAGGAAGGGAGGGAGAGCGAGAAGGAAGGAAGGAGGGAGGGAGGGAAGGAATGGAGAGGGAGGGAGGAATTAGCAAATTGGACAAGATACAAATGAAAAGTTTCTGTATATCAGATTGTACCAATCAAAGACCCAGAGAAAGTATCACAACATCCATAGCTCATAAGGCTCATTGGCCCAGATAAACCAAGGACTCCTGCAAATCTATAGCAAAAGGAACAAAGAAGAATACAGGGCAAAGGCTATAAACAGATACGCCCCTGAAGAACAAATGGCCAAGAAATACGTGAAGACCACGTGCAACCATGTCTACTAACGAGAGAAGAGCATGGGAACAACGCCATCAACCTGACATTGAAAAGCGGAAAACAACAGTTTGTGGGTCAGTGAGTGGGAGTCTGGGGTCACCTATAAGGGACAGGATGAGACAGTTACCTCTTTCCATAGGGCCCCTAGAAAGTACAGTATCTCACATCATCAACACCCCAGGACCCAACAGTCCCACTGCATGGGATGGTACAAGTATACAGGGACGTCCCCTACCTCATTACCTGCAGTATCAAATTTGATACTGCAAGTAACCTCAATGGACACCCCGTAAGGGACTGGTTAATAAGTGAAATACTATGGTGCCATTAAAAAGAACGACACGGATTCGTATGTACTGACCTGAAGTGATTTTCATGATAAAAGTTATGTGCAAAAAGCAAAGTAAAAGCGTAGAACATGTCTATACGTAAAGATTTTTTAAGTGAACTGTTTGCATGTGTATACATGCACACTTCTCTCCATAGAGGCTAAAAGGATATAAATGACATGCAATGGTAATTTACCTGTGGACAGCAATATTGTAGATAGTAGACAGTAGACGCAACCCTTCCATTTAAAAAATCATCAATACAGGAGCTGGGCGAGGTGGCTCATGTCTGTAATCCCAGCACTTGGGAGGCCGAGGTGGGTGGATTGCCAGAGCTCACAGGTTGGAGACCAGCCTGAGCCAGAGCAAGACCCCTTCTCTAAAATTAGCCAGGCATTGTGGCAGGCGCCTGTCGTCCCAGCTACTTGAGAGCAGAGGCAAGGGACGCACTTAAGCCCAGGAGTTTGAGGTTGCTGGGAGCTATGACGCCATGGCACTCTATCAAGGGTGACAAAGTGAGACTCTGTCTTAAAAAGAAAAAGTTACCACTATATTTTTAAAAGGTCTCAGGTGTCACACTGTCTGTAAACAGTATCATTCCAAAGCCACAAAATGCCTATGTTAGACGCAAAAAGAAGAAACTAACACCGCGTTGTCATATGGGAAGATTAGGTGGTGGTTATTTTCTTGTATACTCCTAGATTTTTCCAAAAATTTTTTTAACAGTGAACATGCATGACCTGTGTTACTTTCATCGCAAAAAAAAAACAGGGAACCAGCTTTGTATTTCTAGATTACACTTAAGGTAAACACGGAATGCTAACCTTGTAAGAAATTAATTAAGGATACAGTGATATCCTAAGAGGGTCCGATTAGTTCTTTACTAACCACAAAAGGAATTGTGAGAGCAAGAGAACAAAAATACTAAAAGCATTTAGAAAGAAAAAGAGAAAATAAAAGTGCTATGATGGTTGTAAAACCGGTTTTTCAACAGGTGGCATATTAAGTACTGGCCCTTTTTTTTTCTTTAATAGGCATATCTAGTAAGACTTCAATTCCATTATGGGGTGTCCAAAGTGTGGAGCCAAAAGGTAACACACTGACTCTGCTTTCTGACATGAGGGTGTGTACAATTCCATAACCAGTGACCTGGACAAAGTCTGGGCCTACGGCCATCAGCTGAACACAAAAAATAATGCCTATGGGAGGGGGGCCAGCAGGTGAAGACAGCAGGGGTCAAGGAAGCCCCTTAGCAAGGTACTTTGACGCTCTACACGGCTGGAAATGGTTGGCCATGTGCTCCTGCAGCAGTGATAGATTAACTTGGTCCTGGCATGAGCCCTGCCCCTGAAGAAGATTTGGTCTTTCGATCTTCCTAGAGTTCCTTTGAAGGTATCTGGCAGCCACAAGAACTGCCAGAGCCAGCCTGAGCTCTCAGGCCACGACCCGTCGGACTCATGTGCAATCTCCCAGCCCAGCAGACACGTCCCACCGGCCCCCACCATCAAGTGAGGGAAATGAACTTCAGGCTTCCAGCTGCTCTAGGAGAAGGAGGGCACTGGGGCGAAAAGTGCTAAAATTTACCCAAACATCTGGAGTTTCACACCTTCTAAATCACCTACCGGAAAATATTCCCCTCCTTTCATTTTGTGGATGAAGGTCCCCAGGTAGGGGGAGAAGGTGACAGAAATATGCACTTAAAAGGGGAGGGAAGTCTACCTAACGAGAAAACAAGGTTTGAGGAAACTGGTTCCAGAATCACGATGTAAACCAGATGACACGGGCACCATGGCTTCGAACACACAGCCATGCTGATGGACAGGATGGGGAGGGGAGATTCCCCCTAGCACTTATACTTTATGGGCACGAGGTATGCAGTTGTCTCCCTGGGACCCTATTTCCCCAGTGTGCCCAGAGAGGAGCATGAAGAAAGCAGATACCAAAACCAATCACTATCTGGCTTTTTTTCCATCTTCTGATTTGTCCTCACCCTCTGTTTTTTGGGGTTTTTTTTTTTGCAGTTTTTGGTTAGGGCTAGGTTTGAACCCACCACCTCTGGTATATGGGGCCGGCACCTTACTCCTTGAGCCACAGGCACTGCCCTGTCTTCACCTTCTGATGACTTTAAGGCCCTGCTGGGTGAGCCAGCCCTAACAGGTTTCTTACTTGTCACAGAAAGAATGGAGAAGATGGATTCTAAAGCGATGCAGAATCCGACGGGGAGGGGTGGGTTCTTACATCCCTCCATGCACCGATAACCCTCATAGCATAGTGTGAGCACAAGTCCACTATGTGGAGAATGTGGCCGTGTGTGCACTAATAAATCAGCGCCATCCGTGTGGAGCAAGCTCAGACACTGCCTTCTCATCTCCTGTCTGCCTGGCTGGCCCAAGGCAGCTCACATGTGGCCCAGACGCAGAAGTGGTAGACGACCTCACTGTATATAATTTAAGATTAATATGAAACCTTCAGTCCTGGCCCAATCAAAGGAACCCCAGCTGGAAACTGTTTGAGTAATAGCTTCTGGTGGGGTCTTAATCTATCTGCTAAAGTTGACGGATTTCCATTCCAATGACTCGCAGGTGAAGAAAAACATCAAAGTGAAAACCAGATCCTGACAGTTGGCAGGTGCGCCCGGGTTGCCAAGCGCCCTCTCTGCAGCTCTACTCCTCCTCCAAGCAGAAAACCCCACAAACATCTGACACCCACTCAGAAGGGCTCTGACACCCACATGCCTGGGACTCTGGAGCTAAGCTAGTGTGCAGGAGAGGGGGCAGCCATGGACCAGTATGAGCCGCTGCTCTAATGGAGACGAGCAAGGGGACCCCACATCTACCTCTATGGGTGCAGCAGGTGGGGACATGGGGGACCAGCATTCAGGTCCTCTAAAAGAAGAGTGTCATGTTTACATGTGAAAGTAGAAAAATGCAAAATTGATGTTTAGGAGCTGAGCCCTGGTGATAGACAACTGCCTTCCTCACAACACGCTTCCATTCCAGAGGACAGAACCCAAGAACCCAGCATGATGGCTCTGCTGGAGCCTCTAGTCTTTCTCTGCTGTCACCCAATCCCAGTGACCCCACAGGGCAGGTGTGAGGATGAGCATATCTGACCACTAGGGGCTAGACCAGAGCTGGCCACTGTTCAAGACCAAGAAAAAATTAATATGAAGCCAGTAGACAAACTAATACACTCCCACCCAAGAGAAAAACTCAGCTCAAGCTGGGGGAGGGGGACTGGTGTGCTCCCACCTAATGGGCACAACATGGGGGTGTATGGCACACCTCCTGGGTGAGGGACATGACTACAACAGGGACTTGAAAACCTAACAAACGCAACCTCTGTAACCTAATCGTTTGTACCTTCATGTTAATCTGAAATAAAAATAAATAAGCCAAAAAAAAAAAAAAAAGGAATTTGATGTACTCTGTAGAAGTAACCTGGTGACACAGAGAAAAGGACCAGGAGCTTCCTTGCGAGGCTTCGGGCCCTCAGCCTGTTAAACTCCGCTTCCGAGGTGCACAGGAAAAAACACAGTGAGATTAATCCCTATTTACACACCAGTATTCACAGAACAATTAAAACTATATACTAAGGCAACAAAGATAATATCACCAGGCTTCTATAGATTAGCCCCACCCTCTCTTGTGTCCAGATTGGAAATTATCTCATGCTTTCAGAAAACCCAGTCCTGACGGAGCAGCCTGTGCACTAGCATTGGCGACAGCATGGGCAGTTGACTCTGGCCCAGCCTGAGGTCAAATGACAAACTGAAAGCCACACCGCTGCCTGCATCTCTGGAGACCCGCGGCTCTGTCTGCTCCAACATGAAAAAGGAAAAGAGGAGGGCAAGCAGCCCTGGTGGAGGGGGTGGGACAGCCATGGGGAAGCTGGACACATCATGGCCACCTCAGCAGGTGCCACCCTGACCGACCAACACCTTGCCCGGGACAGGGTGGGGTGGGGTGGGCTGGGGAGGGCTGTGTAAGGAGGCCGTGTGGGAGGAGCCCAGTGCCCTCTCCGGGTCAGCTGCATCTGGAGCGGTTTCTCTAGCAGACAGTAAAGAACTCGATTACATTCAGTTAACTGTGCTCTAAACTGATTATGCATGTGCCGGGCTAATGGATTACATTAGCAAGAGGAAAAATAACATGCAATCAATCTCCATTTACTGCAGGCCACACCAGGGCCCAGAGCAAAAGCCACTCTCAGACCACCTCCAATCCTCACCCCAAATCTGGGGATGGACGAAACCCTGTGAGGAGGAGGACCCTCCACCCCTGTGGCAAGAGAGGTTTGCCTTGGTCACAATGGGGAACAAAGGGACTGAGGGAAGAGCACTGGAATGACACTCCGCCTGTGTCACGCAGGAGTGACTGGAGAGCTCCCTGCCCCCGTGGCAGCCTCAGAGCAGAGGGACATTCATTACCCCAGGACTAATAAGACGAGACTAACAACCTTTGGCTCCTGATGCAAGAATTCCAGCCTGAATCTCAGAGTGGGGGTGGGAGGATCACCCCCCAGGATGTACCAGCCAAATGTATTATGTTGACTCCTCTCCTTTGGGTGCTGGTTTCCACATTCTATCTTCACCCTAACCTGTAGGAGGGCCTTTCTACCTTTCCTGAACAGCAGCTTCCTTTACCAATAAAACAACAACAAAAATAACCCTGGGGCTGGTGGCTCACACCTGTAATCCCAGCACTTTGAGAGGCCAAGACCACCCTGGGCAACAGCAAGACCTTATCTCTACAAAATATTACAAAAATTGTCCAGATGTAATGGCTCATGCCTGTAGCCTCTGCTTCTCAGAAGGTTGAGGCAGGCGGATCTCTTGAGCCCAGCAGCTTGAGGCTGCCATGAGCTATGCTGATGCCACAGTGCTCCAGCCTGGGCAACAGAGTCAGACCCTATCTTAAAAAAAAATGTAAAAGCCAGCTGCGGTGGCTCACACCTGTAATCCTAACACTCCAGGAGGCAGAGGTGAGTGGACTGAGCTTAGAAGTTCAAGACCAGCCTGAGCAAAAGCAAGACTCCATCTCTTAAAAAAAAAAAAAAAAAAAATAGGAAGCCGTGTTGGTAGGCACCTGTAGCCCCAGCCACTCCCAAGACTGAGGCAAGAAGATCACTTGAGCCCAAGAGTTTGAGGTTGCTTTGAGCGATGATGGACCACATGCCATTCTACCCAGGGCAACAGAGTGAGACTCTTATCTCAATAAATAAATAAACAACTTTTAAAAATAATACTGAAAAAAAGAAACAAAGAAACAAACTACAACAAAATTTAGGCCCAGGAGGACAAGTGACCAGAGCTGGCAGTATAGAAACACACAAACAGGCTCGGCGCCTATGGCTCAATCGGCTAAGGCGCCAGCCACGTACACCTAAGGTGGCGGGTTCGAATCCCCGGCCCAGCCCGCCAAACAACAATGATGGCTGCAACCAAAAAATGGCCAGGTGTTGTGGCAGGCACCTGTGGTCCCAGCTACTTGGGAGGAAGGCAGGAGACTCGCTTGAGCCCAGGAGTTGGAGGTTGCTATGAGCTGTGATGCCATGGCACTCTACCCAGGAGGATAGCTTGAGGCTCCGTCTCAAAGAAAAAGAAACACACAAACAAACTGCTTCCCTCACAGGTACTCTGGAAAATGCCCCACCCTGACTCTCCAGGTGTGAGCTGTGGATGCAGTTTGGGGACCAAAGAGGCAAATCCTCCAGGTTCCAGGCCCATTGGCAGCAAAGCCACATGACTGATAGACTATGCTTAAGACTCTGGCCATGTGGAGGATGCAGCGTGGAGACAGAATCATCCCTGCGTGCTTTTCACGATCTAAAGGGCAATTTTTTTCCTCGGACGGAAGAGGCCAGCTTCATGCCACCTCTAAACGACCTTCATCAAAGTTGCATACAACCTTCAATGGCCACACTGAGTCCTTTGTTCACCGGTTGGGTCCTCTGGAAATTCTTTCTTTCACTGATTTTTCCACTGGGTTTTCTTGACCACCTTGGTACCATCCTGTGGCCAGTTCAGACCAATAATTTAAACTGATGGCAAAGAGCCTTTACTTTCAACAGGGACATGAAACTCAGGCAGTCCAGGGAGGTTCTTGCTCATTTGAGATGAGAGGACTGGCTGTGTGGTGTCCAGACCTTCCCCACTGCACCACAGCTGGTGTCAGCAGTCAATTCCAGAACATTCCCTCCCCACACCCCCACTCCTGCTTTCTCCACCTTTCCTGAAACAGCTGCTCGTCTACATTGCACAGGCCTCCCACCACCAAGAAGGAACATCCGTGAAAAGAAGGACAGTATGGATCTCGGCAGAGACCAGCGTGGGGGAAGGACAGCAGTCAGTCTTCCTAACCTGGAGTCTCCATTTAAGTCCCACTGAGCAGAAAGGGGGTCAAGCCAGCTCAGGATCAGCAGAAACCAAACACTGGGGAGCCTGAAGCCGTGAGAAATGGTGTGAGAGGAAAGGAGGCCGCTGATAACACCATGAGGAAGACAGAACAGCAGAGTGAGGGAGAGGAAGGTGTGTGGAGTGAGGCCGGGAGATTTATGGCGATTTGTACCTGATTGTTCATACTAAAGCCATTATGGGATGATTAGAGAAAAAGGTGAGGCTTTAAGTCCAGTGAAAATCAATAGAAACGTCTGGAGCAATTCTGCCGTGCGAGTGAAAGGACTATTTACAGTATCCGGAGCACCTCCTCCCCTGCTACGGTCGGAGTTGAGAGGAGGGCGGGGTGGGGGGGTGTGGGTATGGGGGGCGGGTGGAAAGAAGGAAGGTAGGGAGGAGGGGGCAGAGGGAGAGGAGGATGGGAGGAGTCCAGGAAAAGATCAGCATGAGGAAGAGAAGGGGGACCTAGAACACAGGAAACAGGGAAAAAAATAAAGAACAAGAGGGCGCGGTGGCTCATGCCTGTCACCGTAGCACTCTGGGAGGCCGAAGGGGAAGGATCCTTTGAGCTCAGGAGTTTGAGACCAGTCTGAGTCAGAGCGAGATCCCGTGTCCACTAAAAATGAGGTGGACATTGTGGTGGGAGAATGTAGTACCAGCTATTCAGGAGGCTGAGGCAAGAGGATCACTTGAGCCCGAGAGTTTGAGTTTGCTGTGAGCTGTGATGATGCCACTGCGCTTTAGCCAGGGCAACAGAGTGAGACTGTCTCAAAAAATAAAGAAAGAAAAACTCAAGAATAAAGAAGCCCCCTTTACTGGACCCTATTTTTCTCCTGCAGCGTTTACCACCTTCCAGCCTGCCATAAAATTCATCTGACGTATTTCTCACTCACCTCCTGCAGGAGAATGGAAGTGCTATGAGGGCAGGGACTGTCTTCTTCATGCGCTGATTAAGGCAAGCACCTCACACGGTGCCTGTTATTTGGCAGTGCCCCATATGTGTCTACGTGTCTGCTGGCTGAATAAACAAGGGGTCATCCCAGAGAGGGACGCGTCCACCGTGAGGGCAGGAAAGGCCAGGTGGCACTATCAACCTGATGTGAGTGAAAGTTGCCCCTGAAACGGGGCACCCGAGAAGGAGAAGCTTCAGCTACCAGTTGAACCTGCCCTGTTTCTGCCTGGTGAGGAAGGAGACGCCAACTCCCCTTCCAAGCAGCACGTGCTTACCACGCAGCGCCTATGTGTCGGGCATCTTCCCAGGTGTCCTCTCCCCAACCCAGTCCGGAGCCAGGCCTTACCTTGTACAGCTTCAGGCTGGCCTCGTGCCTGGAGTTGACCGTGTGCAGCCGCAGCTTCTCCAGGCTGTTGGTGTAATAGTCGCAGGCATTGCACTTGAGGTGCACGGGGTTGCCGATGGCCACGCACTTGAGCCTCCACTCGTTGGCCTTGCCGCCCTCCTTGATGTGGGCCACCAGCTGGTACTTCTGCACGTGCTTATCCGTCTTGCAGTGCAGCTGGAAGTTGGCCTTGAGCTGCGTGTTGTAGCGGCACAGCTTGCACTGGTACGAGTCCCCCAGCACCGCCTTCCACTCGTCCTCCGCCAGGCTGCGCTCCACGCCCATGTGCAGCCCCAGCATGTCCAGGTTGTCCGTCGTGAACTTGTTGCAGACGGCGCACTGGAAGAGCTTCAGCGACGGGTCGTTGGTCTGGATGAAGCTCTCGCCCAGGTTCATCAGCTCCTCGGAGACCAGCTGCCCGCCCCCGAGCCGCATGTCTAGGGGGATCTCACCGCCCACTGTCGGGAAGGAGACAGGAAAGAGTCAGAGGCCAGGCTCACGGCCAACCTGACACCCGCCCTCCACCACTCCCAGCCAGGGTCCCACAGCAAAACACCACATTTCAAGTACTGTAAGGTGCTCTTACCAACCAAATGAACACATGTAAAAAGTCAACTTGATGAGTTTATATCTTTACTACAGATATTTTGAGACTTGTGAGAAGAACACTTAGAAAAAGTTAGCAACTAGAACCTCTGGAATATTTTAATTGGTCCCTTCTCTCTGATCCGAGAAAAGACAGAAATAAGTCACATTCAGTGGATATAACAGAGTCTGAAATTCCAATCCCCAGCCCCTAAATTGGAAAAAAGGGATAGCTAGGCGGGACATGGTGGCTCATGCCCATAATTCTAGCACTCTGGGAAGCTGAGGAAGGTACATCGCCTGAGCTGAGAAGTTTGAGAACAGCCTGAGCATGAGTGAGACTCTGTGTCTACTAAAAGTAGGGTGTCATGGTAGTCACCTGTAGTCCTAGCTACATGGGAGGCTGAGGCAAGAGGATTGCTTAAGCCCAAAAGTCTGAGGTTGCTGTGAGCTGGGATGTCAATGCATTGTAATCTAGAACAACAGAGAGAGAGAGGGAGGGAGGAATAACTGAATCTCTAGACACCAAACCTCGTGGTGGGCCCAGGATTTACCCAAAGCAGTACTGACCAACACAGCTTTCCATGGTGATGGGAACATTCTATAGCTATGCTTTCCAAAGCAGGAATCACTAGCCACACGCAAGAAAAGAACACTTGAAATACACCTGGTGCAACTGAGGAACTTAGTTTTCAAGATCAGTTATTTAAATCCAGGTAGCCATGTGAGCAAGAGGTGACTGCAATGGACCTCACAGCTCCAAAGTGAAGATTTGGGGAATGATCCCTCTACTTCTTGCCACACCCCTCTGGTCAATGCCACCAGCCCCTGCCATGTCTCCCCAGTAGGACAACCTCTTCCCTTTCCTGAGCCACCGCACTGTGTGACATGTGGCACTTCCTAGGACCTGTCACGTTCCTTTTGCAGCCACAGTCAAACCACAGACAGACGGCTGGCACCCCCTGGGCGCCTCTCTGGGGCAGAGGTCTGACTGAATCCTCACTGACCCTCAACAGTGCCCAGCCCACTGCACGGACAGACACCCAAGGATGCCAGACAAGGATGAAGAAACACTAAAATGTTACCCATTCACAAAGCTGACCAAGAAGGGCATTGGAACGTGAGGGTCAGGATCTGAGATACAGCTGTCCTCCCCCACTGCCCTGCTCCTTTTCCGTCACTGACTGCCCCCCATCAGCTGAGATGGGCTCCCACTCACTACAGTAAATTAATGCAGCAAGGTCTTATTTATATCTCCCAGAAAGGCCTGGAAAGAGCAGCCTTCCATCCATTTCCTAGAAGCAGAGAGGCGAGCAGAAAGCTGAACAGCAGCTGCTATTTCTGCCCTGCACACATGTGCACACACACGCATGCAACTGAGCCATTAGGTCTGCAAACTCCCCCCAACTGATATTTAAACCTGACCTTTTATATATGGTTGGGCTAAAGTTATTTTTTTTTAATGACTGATTAGAATCCAAGTTAGTGGCTCAAAGAAAAGGTTTTGTTTTTGTTTTTTTTAATGATTTTCTTATTTACTCTACAAGAGATACCTCAAGTCCAAAGATCAGCACAGGCTCTACTAAGCAGACCAGCTGTGTTCGAAGCTTAGGGACAGTCTGGCGAGCCTCAGAAAACTTTTGCACATGCATTCCAGAAGGCTTAGGAATCTTTCTGTTTGTTGTCTCTCTCACCATCTCCCCTGGTGAGAGGAGCCATAACTATGACATTCTTTTTTAGGACAAGAGAGAAAAAATGAAAGAAAAAACAAAGCGTAAAAGCTCCCTCCCTTAACAGGGACGGAGGCCAGGCAACAACCACAAAACCTGGTTGGGGTTCAGTCAAAGCACTACCTGCCCGGAGGGTAAGACAAGAAGCAAACATATACTTGTTTCTGATACCAACCACCTGAAGAATCAAACCTCCTCCTCCACTTTTCAGATTTAACCTCAGCACATCAATACTGCTCTGGAGAGAGATTCGGCCATCACTTGCTAGAAGGCTGAGTGAAAATTAGAAGTCCTTGGAACAAGCAGAGAGAGGAAAGAAGTCCCTGTTCCCATGCTAAGTTCTTAAAATGAAATGCGAGTTAAGGGCAGAAGCAAAAGAATAATAAACGAGTCGGGATGACGAGCTGGCCAGCATAAACGCCCCTCGGAGAAACCCGGGGTGTAATCCTGCAACTCTGTAAGGCTAAAGGAACTAATTCAGCTCCTAAGAAGTGGAGAGACCTCACCCAACTCACAGGCAGGTACAGGGGCATACATAAGGACTTAGCAGGTCTTTAGTCCTAAGCCATGGTGGATACATGGCCTTGCGTGCCCCCAACAACCAAGCAGATGAAAGAGGCCCAAGCTTTTCCTTAAATGCCTCCAGAAAGGAAGCATCCCCAGAACTGGTGTGCGTCTGATGATGCAAAAGAGAAGGTTAGGACAAGGGAAGTATGAGAACACTAACTGTGTGAGCAGGAAGGCGTGTACACCACACAACTCTTTCTCCCCTGCAGAAGCCACTCAAGCCCTGTCACACCCGTGCCCATCCTCTAAATGGCCGATGGAAGAAGTCAGCAGAACTGCAGACAGAGTTGAAAGTTATAGCACTTTGCTTTTTTGCACATGTGGGTCTCGCCTGCTGAGGTCACACAACTTAACTTCTGCATCCTCTGGACACTCACACTCCAGCTTCTGGCATAAAGCCTTTGTGGCTCTCCCACTGCCTCTGGCCCAAGGAAGAGATTCACCTCGCTGACAAGTAGTGACACCAGAAATTCAAGGGCCCTTCCTGCCAGAGCTGGATAAAGTCCTTGGAAGGAAGAGCTCTACTGTCTTTAAGAAATAAAGTGTGGATTTTTTGTGTGTATCTATAATACAGCAATTCATTCTTCTGTTTCTTTTGCACCTGCTGTGACTGCCCAGGACATCCCCAAGAATCACTCACGGACACTTGGAATGAATGTAAAATATTTCTGCTTCTCAAGTCAAGCTTGACTTACCTGTTTCCAAGGTAATTAAACAGATCTCACTTTGACCCAATATAAACCTATCTATTTTCTGTCTTTATTCCTCCTCTATTACATTTGATTTTTTCCAAGATCTGCTGCAGAGAATTTAAAATCCTGATTCATATTGGTTTTTGAAACATATCTAAGATACCAAAGCCCATCCCCCTGGTGTGCTGGGAACAGGTAAGACTGTCAGCCCTGAGGCAGCCGTGATTAACCAGTTGGGTCAAACATCTTCAAGTCACTTGGTAATAAAGGATCACCAGGCAAATGTTTCAAAATGGAAAATTAAAAAAAATAATAATCAGGGTATCAAAGATTCGAACTTACATAGCAAGAAAAACAAATTACTTTGAAAAGTAACTCAAATGAGTTGTGTAACTCACACCCAACAATTAGCACTAAAATGTCACACGAATCAAGACTGGCAAACTGGTGAGGGTGAGGTCTGGCCCCCTCCCTGATAATGATCTGGACCCTCCCAGGAGAAAGGTATTTGCTCAGACTGTGTTGCCCAGAATAGCTTGTTCCCATGTGAGTAAGGTGACACTGCTCTCAATTCAGGCCACTGGTCCCAAGAGACCAGTGAGCAGATTTAAGGAATGGAGGGCAGACACGGCCCTGTCCAAGGCACAAGAAGTGGAGGGTAGAGTGACCCAGTCCTCACGAAATGGACTTGTGGATTTCTTTGCAATAGCAACTCCGCCCAAAGTGGGCAGGATTCCTTCTACACAAAGACTTACTCTTGGTCCTATTCTAGACACAGGGCGGCAACTGGGAAGGCCTGGTGTCTGGCCACAGCCAGCTCAACTTCTCTGGGGCATGCATTGTTTTTCATAGCAACCAAGGCTCAGTTAGCCAAGAAGTAACTAATACTAAAACTCAGCTTTCCTGGATGGAAATTTTACGCCTTCGTTTCTGCATCTATCACACCACTCTTTACAGTGTCCCCCAGGGCAGTTTAATTCCCAACTATACTAATCAGCAACTCACCGAAATTAAGAACGAGAAACAACACATCTCTTTTCATCAAGATCCTCATAAATACGCAGAAAACTCCGAGAGAAATCTGGGTGATTCCCAGCTCGGCAAAGGACCATCCTTTGGTTATTTGAATAAAGTACGCTACGGTTCCCAATTCCTCTTCTGAGATGACTGTCCTTATGCGAATCATTGAGATAATTACCCCTGTTCCCCTTTACTGAGATGACTGCCCCAGCTACAGTTGCCTGGACATTTCAATCACTATTTAGTGGAATACCAAAGTTTTGGGTGACTATGGTGATTTTTCAAATTGAGAAAAAGCGAAAGAGAACAAAAAGGAAGGTTGACCATAAGCCAGAAACCAGAGAGAAAAAAAATCACTTAAATTTTAATCCCAGCCCTATGCAGCCAGAGTATAATCATATGTCTCTGCTGAAGGCATAAACTCTCCCACGTATATCCACAGGGTTCAAAAGATTCTTAACAAAACACATATATATATTGACGTATTTAATTGTAAGACATTCCAGTAAAACATCTCAAGAAGATAAAGTCAACCAAACGCAAAGGATCACCCTCCGTCTATTCTCCTGAGCTAAACCCGCACTGTCACGACACACACACACAGGGTCATCCTCACCTAGAGCCGGGGTCATAGCGGCCACGGGCCCGGCGGGGTCCAGCTGGAATCCGCTCATCATGAACGGGGCGTCGGAGGCGGCGTTGTCCATCTTCAGGTTGGGCAGGTTCATGTTCTGGGCCAGGTAGTACTGGTAGAGCTCAGCCTCGGCGGGCGAGGGCAGGCTGCCCAGGCCCAAGTGGCGGCTGTGCTGGATCTGGGTCACGTTCTGCTGCAGCAACATCATGTTATGCATGTGTTTCTCGCTGGTCATGTGGATGCGCAGGTTCCTGGCCACGTTGGTCTCGTAATCGCATACCTCACAGCGCCAGGTGGGTTTGGTTTTTGGTTTGGTGGGCGAGGGGGCCCCGCAGGAGCTGCCGATATTGGCCGCGGCGGCCGCCGCTGCAGCAGCCGCCGCAGCCGCGGCCGCCCCGGGAGTGTGGCTGAACACCTGCTCCCCCCCACCGTTCTGCAGGTTCTGCATGTTGTTGAGATGCTTGTCAGACTGCATGTGAATGCTGAGGTTGCCTTTGGTCGTCGTGGAGTAGTTACACACCTCACAGCGGAAAGGCTTGTAACCACACGTGTAGCTCTCGCCACGCGCCAGCCGGGGGTGGGGCTGCCCGCTCTTGCAGTAGACGCAGGAGCCCCCCGGCTCCGGGTGCTTCTCCTTCATGTGCGCCTCCAGTGTCTGCTGGTACTTATAGTGCCAGTTGCACTTGGGGCACTTGAGCGTCTTACACGAGTTACGGGAATGCATCATGGTCATGTGGCCGCCCAGCGAGCGTGAGGAGCCCAGGACTGTGTCGCACTTGGGGCACTCCACGCCACTCCCAGAGGGGCACTCCCCAACCCCAAGCTCGCAGAGGGAGCCAGCGTGCTGGTGATGGGGGACGAAGCCCCCATCGTCGCCCTCTGTGCTTTCATTTGGTTCTGGTGCTGTGGCACTGTCTTTATTGGCACTTTCATCGGCGAAGTCCAGCCTCCTGCCGCCCTCTGCCACATTGGCCCTGACGCCCTCACTGTTAAAGCTTAAACGATTCCTCCTGTTCGCACCATCAAAGACAACAAAGGAAGAAGCAGAATTAGAGCTAGTAGAAGCTGTGCCCCTCGACAGGGTCTGGAGCACATTAGGCATTAAGGGGGAGTTAGAAATGCTTTGGTTTGAGAGAGCAAGGTCCTTTTTGCTGCTACTACCTGCCGCGGCCCCAGACTCCCCGTGGGACCTGTCCTCCAGCTCCTCATCCAGCTCGCTTGGAAAGAGTCCTTTGCAACCCTCGTCTTCCTCCTCTTCTTCTTCCTCCTCCTCTTCCTCCTCCTCCTCCTCTGCCTCTTCCTCCTCCTCTTCTTCCTCTGCCTCCTCCTCGGCTGGCTCTGCTTTCTCGGAGAAACAATCCGGATCGCCTGCATCTTGCTTCTCCCCTCCCGCTGCCCCGGAGTCCCTGCCCTCTGAGGATTTGGTAGGACTGGAAGCCAGAGGCCCCAGGGGGACTGAGGTAATGGGGGTCTTCAGGACTGAGCTGGTGAGCCCGCCAAGGTTCAGCAGGGTGCTGGGGGTCAAGATCCCAGCCTGGGGCTGCTCAGGGCCGGCGGCCGAGCCAGCTGGGAGAGCCTCCTCCCCTTCCATTCGAATGCCACTGAATTTACCATAAAAACCGTGTCCGGGGCCTATGAGGTTAGCTGTGGAAACTAAAGGGTGTTGAAAGTTTTTGTTTTTTGGTTCCAGAAAACTGACAAGGGGCTCCTTGTCTTTGCCGATCCCTTGGATGATAGCGGAGATGTTCTTATTGCTAAGAATTTTCCGCTCGTCTTCGCTCAGGGTCATTCGATGGTCGTGCACCGCGTGGGTCACAAATGAACGGACATACCCAAAGGAGAGCTTGCACAAGAAACACATCAGGATGGGCTTCCTCTTGCCGTAGAGCACGAAGCCATCGAATTTGGACAGGTCCACATTGTTGGGAACATCTTTGGATACGCAGGAGCTTTTGGCAGAACCGTCGCTGTTCAGGTAATCCTTGTTGCTTTTGTGTCGCACGTCAAAAACGCGGAAGCTGTGCAGGACGGGGCTGAGCCCCGCCAGGGCTGAGGTATTCGGGAACGCCTGGTCTGGGCCCTCAAACCATTTCCCGAAGGATGAGGCTATGTGGAAAGTGTTGATGATCTGCGGGTAGACGGGTGCAGCACAGGAAGGGTCCCCTTGTTTGCCCCCCGCACCGGGGAGAGAGTTCAGAAAGAGCTGGGGGAGAGGCCCGCTGCCGCCCCCGCTCTGGGCCAGCTGGCTCAGACTCTCCACGATGTACGCGGAGCCGTCCGGCTGGTAGACGATCTCCCCGGCCAGGTTCTCCACATCGCTCTCCTCCTCGCCCTCCTCACTGGTGTCGCTGGCACTCTCCTCCCGCAGGGGCGGCGGGGGGCGCGCACTGGGGCAGTGGTGCTCCATGTAGGTCTGCAAGCTGGCGAAGGAGGCCGAGCACTCATTACAGCTGACCTCCTTGCTGGCGGGCTCGGCGGGCGGGCCGGCCGACGTGGGGCTCTCCGCGAGGCGCTCATTGAAGGGGGCCCTCAGGCTGTCCAGGGGCCCGTGGCTCTCGCCTGTGGACTGCTCCATGCTACTGGGTTTGTCGGGGAGGTGGGTGCTGTTGAGTTCAGTCCATTGCTGGTGCTGAGGGAGACCGCACCCATTGTCCTTCCCCGAGACGACGGGCGAGTCACAGCCTTCCATGGTAAGGCCTGCGTGGAGCTTTCATTGCACCCAATACGGAGGATCGGACCTGAAGAGCGGAGGCAAGGGGGGAGGAGGGAGACAGGGGAAAGAGAGAGAAAGGAAAGAGGTTAGGAGGGCCGAGGCTAAGGTCCCGCACACGTGGCGCACTCTTAACAGCCTTGTGTTCACACCCATACACAGGGACAGCAGTGATGGGTAGCCTGGGGCATCGCCCCGTGCCGTCCAGCAGCACCTATGGGCATCGCAGCCGGGTCCGTGATGTGAGCAGGGGACACACGGGCAGAGGGGACCAGGAGAAGCAGGTCTCTGACATCGGAGTTTCATGCTCCACCCCTGGAGACCAATTCCAGTTTCTGGATTTTTGCCAGCACAGTGTGGGACTGGGGCCAGGACTCTGTCCAGCCGTACCCCACCCAGACCACGGCTACCTGCACCATCTGTGGGCTAGGGGAATATGGGGTGCAAGGGGAAGAACAAGAGGAAGAAGGCTTCGTGTCCCCAGAGAAAGGACAATAAACAGGGACCTATTTAGGGAGCAGAAAGGCTGCTGCTGTTGCTTGTAATGACCACGTGCCTAAGTTTGAGTTCAAAGAAGGTGGGGAAGGCTACGAGGGCACGCCTGCAGGCCTACACACACTCTGCAGTGTCCCCATTTTACAAGCACTTAAAAACAAGGGTCAAAATATAAAAACAGGCCCCGTGCTACTGTGACCACTGTGAAAAGTAAGAGAAGACTGGTTCCCAGGTCCCATCTCCTCTGCCACAAGCAGTGGAGCTCCCTTGCCTGGGACTTGGCTGTCTTCAGACTGAAAACAGGCAGATGCAAAATGTGACCTTGGTGTTCCCAGTAAGAACAGACCAGACTCTGGACCCACCACCTCCCCGTGCAGCAGCACCCAGACCATCTTGTCCTGCTTGGAGGGAGCCTGTTCACCACGTGCTTGGTGGTTTTTGTGATCAAGAATCACCGAGACAGCAGCTGGGCTGACCAGCCCTCGTCCCGCACCTGCCCCTGAGTTATTAGCCGCTACCCAACCAGCTGTCCTTCAGCCCTGGGGCTTTTCCATTTCCGACTCCAAAGTGCCACTGAGCTAAATTTGCCCTGTGAGACCTGGAGTCCCCCAGGGAGGGAGGCGTCAGATCACGGGCTGCTGTGCTTCTGCGGCAGCACCATCCTCATTGCAGGGGCACTTATTCCGGCCAGGCCCGGCTCCCACAGGCAACACAGCACCCTGCATAGCCCTGCCCCTCTGCCTGCAGCTCCCTGGACACCTGTCCCCTGCTGCTCCTCCTGGAGAGCACTTGGCAGCCTCTCCACCCCACCATCTCATTCATACACAGTGATGATGATTTCAGCTGAGCTTGGATCTCCCTCCTCCCCCCAACCCCGAATCCTCAGACTTTTTTCATTTCTTGATTCTTGACGGCACAATGAGCCAAGAGCTCCCCCTCGGGAAAAGATGAGGAAGGCAGGTTTACCAGAAGTCTCAGGAGAAGTAACTTTTTTAAAGGGCGTGCCATGATGTGTCTAAAACACGCACTCGCAGGCCCACACACATCCGCCCCTCCGTTTATAACCTCAGTCTTCGCAACAACAAAGTTCCATGTGACTGCCTTGGAAAGGTTATATTGATTTGCAACAGAGATGACTACGCTAAACCAGACCAAACAGCAAATGCAGTGAGATTTCCTGGCAAGGCTTCACTAGGATACAGGTGAGAATCCGAGGTGGCTTCCCTTAAGGAAGCTCCTGATTGGCTGGACAATGTCTGATTGACAGCTCGGGCCAAAAAGGTTGGCAGGCCTGAAGGGGCGGGAGGGTTAACAGCCCGATTGTAAAATCAATGTCATAAATGCTTGGTAAGTTACAGGAACATGCGGGAAGAGGAGGCCGCGATTGATAAAGGAGAACGGCTTTGATGCTGCACCAGGGACTTGTTTATCGACAAGTCTCCTCTCCAGCCTGGGCTGAGCCAGAGAAACCTGCAAGCGTTTATCAATTAATTGGTGGGCTTCTCTTGCTCTGGTCTCTCCTTCTTCCTCCTCCTCCTCCTCTTCTACAAACTATCCAGCTAAGGGGCTGGGACATTTTCAAAAACTCCCTCACTCTGGGTTCTACTCCAAAGCGAAAGCTATCAAGAAAAAATGACATTGTGACCACCTCTGAAAGACAGACCACCCCGTGGTGAGGCTGGAGCCAAGAAGATCGGGGGGGAGCAGGACGCCACCTCGGATGCAAGCTGCCCGCGCCAGGCTTCCTTCTCATGCACGCTGCCTTGACAAACCAGTCTGCAACATCGCTGAACAAGCAAAACACAGTTCACAGACGAATCCCACATCCTCACTGGGGAGCCTGTGAGAAATGTAGACTTTTTAACAAGCCCCCCTCCCTGGGAATCTGCTTTTTTTTTTTTTTTTTGCTATCCCCAGGGAACTCTAATTACAACTTGAACCACCTTCAGTTTCATAACGTCATCCCCAGATTGCCAAGTTTTCTGTGTTTGGTACCAGCATCGCAAGGTAACCAGGGAAGGTTGGTCTCAGACTCCCCCACTGGTCCCCAGGAAGTTCAGGGATGGGGAAAGAGAAGAGGGAACCAGTACGCTGAAGTGAAGTCTCTTCAATCTGTCCAATCCTGCAGCACGAGGGCCTTGGGCCATCCACCACTCTCCCACCCAGCCACGGGCAGTCTCTCTTGCTCTGTTCATCAGCCAGTCAATAAGAAAAAGGTAGTTCTTACTTAAGGAGGCAGAAGTCAACTCGGCAGGTCGATCAGCACTCTGTCTGTAAACATGGTTTCCCGTAAAATCAATGATCTTCAGTTACAGAGGGCAGCCTGGGAACCCAGTGGGTCCCCGCAGTCTCCCAAGCAGCCCCGCAGCCCCACCAGCCCTGCCATGCATACCTCTCACTGGCTCAACCCTTCCTGTCCCTCTCTCTTTAAAAGGAATTTGGGTCTTCCTTTGAAAAACCAAAATTCCCCTTACGTGTCCACGTGTTCTACTCATGACCCTCAGTATTGTCCTCGGCATGGTATCTGCGCTTAAGAATTCAGACTTTAGAGGAGCCCATGCTTCCAATAAGAAAGTTACAGGAGTAACCTAGCTGGCACTAAGGTGTGAGTTCTCATTCACTCTCTCTGCTCAGCACTTTAATTTGCCATTGGAGGAGATTCCGACAATTTAAGAATTCCCTGACCCTTGCTTGTCTTGGAACCGTCCCTAAAGCCCACTCTATCTTTGCAAATATCATTACTTTTCAAAGACTGTTTAAAATGATAAAACTCCAATACAGTAGCCTGTGGCTCCTCCATAATCAAGGTATCCATAACCCTCCTCAAACTAAAAACATGTGCTTCCGACAGCTTCAGCCTGTTCCACGGAGGAGGCAGGATGGAGTAAAACGTGCCAGTGGCAGGGAAGCTGGGGCGGGGGGGGGGGGGGGGGGGGGGGGGGGGTGGGGAAGGGGGGGGGGGTACCGCGCATGGACCAGCCCCCCAAAAATAAAAAAAAAAACATCCCCAATTGTAAATTT
>CAUYQV010150436.1:0-26955 GCA_963574575.1 Galagoides demidoff | reverse complement strand
ATGGCATCACAGCTCATAGCAACCTCCAACTCCTGGGCTCAAGCGAGTCTCCTGCCTCCGCCTCCCAAGTAGCTGGGACCACAGGCACCCGCCACAATGCCCAGCCATTTTTGGTTGCAGCCATCATTGTTGTTTGGCGGGCCCGGGCTGGGGATGCGAACCCGCCACCTTAGGTGTATGTGGCTGGCGCCTTAGCCGATTGAGCCACAGGTGCCGAGCCACTGTATATTTTAATGACTTCCAAGAGTCTTGTGGTTGAGTCTTTAGGGTTCTCTAAGTATAAGATCATATCATCAGCAATGAGGGAGAGTTTGACCTCTTGTGCTCCTATTTGGATGCCCTTTATTTTCTTGTCTTGCCTAATTGTATTGGCTAGAACTTCCAGCACTATGTTGAATAGTAATGATGACAGAGGACAACCTTGTCTGGTTCCAGTTCTAAGAGGAAAAGCTTTCAGTTTTCTTCCATTCAGTAAAATATTAGCTGTGGGTTTGTCATGGATAGCTTCAATCAGTTTAAGATATACCACCTATGCCTATACTCCTCAGTGTTCTAATTAGGGATGCTGGATTTTATCGAATGCTTTTTCTGCATCTATTGAGAGGATCATATAATCTTTGGTTTTACTTCTGTTGATATGGTGAATAACGTTTATAGACTTGCGTATATTAAACCAGCCTTGCATCCCTGGGATGAAACCTACTTGATCATGATGTATGACTTTTTTGATAATAAGCTGTAATCTATTGGCTAGGATTTTGTTGAGAATTTTTGCATTTGTATTCATTAGTGAAATTGATCTGAAATTCTTCTTTTTAGTTGGGTCTTTCCTGGTTTTGGTATAAGAGTGATGTTTGCTTCATAGAACATGTTGGGGAAGATTCCTTCCTCCTCAATTTTTTGGAATAATTTCTGCATTATAGGGATAAGCTCTTCTTTGAAGGTTTGATAGAATTCTGATGTGAAGCCATTGAGACCAGGGCATTTTTTTGTTGGGAGATTTTTTATTGTTTCTTTGATCTCAGTGCTTGAAAATTGTCTGTTCAGGAGATCTATTTCATCTAGGCTAAGTCTAGGGACAGGGTGTGATTCCAAATATTGATCCATTTCCTTCACATTATCAAATTTCTGGGCATAAAGTTTCTGGTAGTATTCAAAGATAATCTCTTGTATCTCAGAAGCATCCGTTGTTATTTCCCCTTTATCATTTCTGATTGAGGTTACTAGAGATTTTACTTTTTTATTTCTAGTTAGTCTGACCAAAGGTTTATCTATTTGATTTAATTTTCCAAAAACCCACTCCTTGTTTCCTTAATTTTCTGAATGATTCTTTTGTTTTAATTTTCATTAATCTCTGATTTAATTTTGGATATTTCTTTTCTTCTGCTGGGTTTAGGCTTAGATTGTTCTTCTTTTTCCAATTCCATCAGATGACTTGTGAGTTTGTTGATAGGCTCTCTTTCTGTTTTTCGACTGTAGGCTTCTAAAGCAATAAGTTTTCCTCTCAGGACTGCTTTTGCTGTATCTCATAAGTTTTGGTAGCTTGTGTCTTCATTGTTGTTATGCATAAGGAAGTTAATAATTTCCTTTTTTATTTACTCCTGCACCCAACTGTCATTCAGCATAACGTTCCATGCCTTTGCGTGAGGTGGAACGTTTTTGTTGGAGTTGAGTTCTACTTTTAGTGCCTTGTGGTCTGAGAAGATGCAAGGTAGAATTTCAATTCTTTTGATTCTGTTGAGGTTTGTTTTTGTCCTAGGATATGATCAATTTTGGAGAATGTTCCATGGGGTGATGAGAAGAATGTATCTTCTTTATCTTTGGGATGGAGTGTTCTCTATACATCTATCAAGCATAGTTTTCAAGGGTCTCATTTAAATCTCTAATATCTTTGTTTAATTTCTGTTTAGGGGATCTGTCCAGCTCTGAAAGATGGGTATTGAAGTCTCCTGTTATTATGGTGTTATAGGATATCATGTTGCTAAGCGTAAGCAAGGTCTGTTTCAAGAATGTGGGAGTGTTTAAATTGGTTGCATAAATATTTAAAATCGAAATGTCTTCTTGTTGTAACTTTCCCTGGACCAATATCAAGTGACCATCATTGTCTTTTTTGACTTTGGTTGCTTTATTTATTTATTTATTTATTTTTTTGAGACAGAGCCTCAAGCTGACCCCCTGGGTAGAGTGCTGTGGCATCACAACTCATAGCAACCTCCAACTCCTGGGCTCAAGCGAGTCTCCTGTCTCAGCCTCCCAAGTAGCTGGGACCAGAGGTACCCACCACAACACCCAGCTATTTTTTTGGTTGCAGCCATCATTGTTGTTTGGTGGGCCCGGGCTGGATTCGAACCCGTCACCTTAGATGTATGTGGCTGGCACGCCAAGCCAATTTTGGTTGCTTTAAATCCACATGTAACTGAAAATAAGATTGCAAGTCCTCTTTTATTCTGGATTCTGTTTGCCTGAAAAATTGACTGCCAACCTTTAACTCTGAGTTTTAATTTGCCTTTTGATGTGAGGTGTGTTTCCTGCAGACAACAAATAGATAGCTTGTGTTTTTTAATCCAATCAGCCAGTCTATGCCTCGTCAGTGGGGAAATTCAAGCCATTGACATTTATTGAGATAATTGACAAGTGTGGTAGCATTCTATTCAGCTTATTTTGTGAAAGTCCATTGCTTAGTTTTGTCTTCTGCATCATTGTGGAAACTAGGTTTTGTCCTTTAATTTCTGGGTGTTTACTTTGCTGAAGGTCTATTGTGATGGTCAGTGTGTAGAACAGGTTGAAATATTTCCTGTAAAGCTGGTCTTGTTGTAGCAAATTTCCTTGAGGTTTGCATATCAATAAAAGATTTGATTTCTCCGTCAATTTTAAAGCTTAACTTAGTGGGATATAGAATTCTGGGCTGGAAAATGTTCTGTGTAAGTAGATTAAAGATAGATGACCATTGCCTTCTGGCTTGAAAAGTTTCATTAGAGAAATCCACAGTCACCCTGATAGATTTGCCCCTGTAGGTCAGTTGGTGCTTACTCCTGGCAGCTTGCAAAATCTTTTCTTTTGTCTTGACTTTAGATAGTTTTATCACAATGTGTCTTGGAGAGGCTCTGTTTGAGTTGAGGCGACCAAGGGACTGATATCCCTCTGAAAGGAGCATGTTGAAATCTTTGGTGATACTTGGGAAGTTTTCATTCATACTATTCTCTAGAATGGCTTCCATTCCTCTGGGGCATTCTTCCCCCTCAGAGATATGGAGTCCCATAAGTCTGTCAGTGAACATTCTGCTTTCTCCCTCTTCTTTTCTGCCTCTTTAACTATCTGAGTTATCTCAAAAGCTTTATCCTCAACCTTTGAGATTCTTTCTTCTGCATGGTCTAATTTGTTGTTGATACTTTATATTACATCCTTAAATTCCCTAATTGACTGCTTTTAAGTGGGTTGAGGAGACATTTGGACTCCCAAGCCTGCAGGGTCTGAGAGACCAGCAGAGGCCTCAGTCTCCATCTCGAACAGCTGTGTTAATACTGCGTTCAACATCTCATACCTCAGAAGATCACCTGTTGTCTGGACAGCATTCAGCGGGACATATATACTGCTTGGTTGTTTGATTTTGCGTTTTTTTTTCCCCTTAATTTCAACATTTTTTCCTTGACATTTAAAAATTTTCCCCCCTTTTTGCTTTTTTCTTTCTTTCTTTCACTATTCTAGTTTAAATACAATCTTTCCATTTTTGCCTTCTTTAACAGCTAGAGTTTCATTTTTGTCAGTGTTTCTGCCCCTATTATTTGTTTTTTTCCCCCCAATTTTATCCCATTAGGATTTTTGCTTGTTTGTTTTGGTTTGATTTATAGTATTTTTGTCTTTCCTCTATACCTGGTAGAGGTGGGGTACTGTGTCTGATCCAGCTGGCAAAGAGCTGTTGACCTCAAGGGAACCACCCATTCCAGCACCCCCAGAGGTTGGGGGTTTTCAGGTTGGGTCATACTATCCTACTATACACCGATATTACTCCTGTTTCCTTCTTTCAGTGCTGTTCTTCTCTTTGTCAATATTTCCTTTTACTCACCCAGTCTTCTTTCTCTTTTTTCTTTCTTTTAAAAATATTTTTTAAGATCTTGCTCTTCAGTCTTCTCATCCTTCTGGGCCTGTACCAAAAGGACTCATTAAAACTTTAGGCCAGAGGCACAGTTACTTAAAGAGCAAGAAGAAGTGAAAGAAAAATTAGGCTAAGGAAATAGATAGAAGAAAGCACTCATGAAGAAGAATCGCAGAAAAATCCTGGCAACATGAAATACCAGTTCAGAGTAACCCCTTCTAGGGATTAGGAGGTAGCTACAGCAGAGGATTCCTCTTATAAAGACATGTTAGAAATGATAGAAATGGATTTTAGAATACAAATGATGAAAACAATGAAGGATATTGCTGATAAAGTGGAAAATAGCCAAGAGGAAATCCAAAAACAGAATCAAATAAGGGATGAACAACATGAAGAATATAGAAAGGATACAGGAGAGCTGAAGGAACTGAGTTTCATGCTTTCTTTTCTTTTCTTTTCTTTTTTTTTTTTTTTTTTGAGACAGAGCCTCAAGCTATCCCACTGGGTAGAGTGCCGTGGCATCACAGCTCACAGCAACCTCCAACTCCTGGGCTCAAGCGAGTCTCCTGCCTCAGCCTCCCAAGTAGCTGGGACCACAGGCACCTGCCACAACACCTGGATATTTTTTGGTTGGAGCCATCATTGTTGTTTGGCAGGCCTGGGCTGGATTCAAACCTGCCACTTTAGGTGTATGTGTCTGGCGCCTCAGCCACTTGAGGCACAGGCACCGAGCCCATGCTTTGTTTTCTTAACCTATCTCTCTGTTTAAGGCCAGTACTAGAGGGTTAATAGGTTAATGTTGAAAAGTGATTCCATTCCTTCACAGTTGTTATGTGATATCTTTGCATCTGTCCTGGACACTAGACCCCATCTAGGTAGTTTCCAGGACTGAGGGATGCTGTTGAGGCTGGTTATTGCGAGAATGAAAGAAATAAACTGAAGTCAGCTTCCAGAGATTATACGGAATCTCTTCCAGATTTGGAGCCCTGGGCTCAGGCATCAGGGTTTGCAGGGAGAGTCGGCTCACGTAATCATGAGTTTCTACCCAGAGCATCCTGGACACAGGTGTTTGCGGTATCCCTGGGCTTCTGAGAAGAGGTAGTGGGGGCACTGAAAGTAAGCTGCTCCTGAGGGAAGTCTCACAGGTGAACTCCCCCGGGGCTCTGCACTGTGGGAGGTGATGGAGCCTTCCCACTATAAAGTGGCCATGTCTGAGGTTGGGGCCTGTCCCCATGTAGCCTTTGGTTGAGGGGCAGAAAACTGTTCTGCCTCTTCAAAAGGTTTGGACAGGAAGGAGTGGTGGAGACCAGTCACGGAAGTATGAAGCAGTCTTGTTTTAGTTTTCAATGCGGCCTGTTTTCCTCACTTCAAGAGATCCTTTATTATTCACTTGCTGTTAGTTTTCCATTCATTGATGGGAGTCATCATGATAATGAAATGCAGAATATAGAATATTAACATTGGAAGGGGCTTAATGATCTATCACAGTCCCCTTCATTCTGCATATGAGGGGGAAAGAGAGAACTGTTTGTTGAGTTAGATCGTTTACATATGTCATTTTACAAGATGGTTAGTATCCCCATTTTATAGATAAAAAGATGGTACTCAGAAAAATTAAGTAACAAAGACAAAAACTCAGTGCCAGGGCTCCCATGGCACCCAGGGTTTCCAGGTCTTCTGGAGTTGTCTTTGAGTCATAACTCTCTAACCAAAATCCAGTGAGCCACTGATCTCTTTTTTTTTTTTTTTTTTTGAGACGGAGCCTCAAGCTGTCGCCCTGGGTAGAGTGCCATGGCATCACAGCTTATAGCAACCTCCAACTCCTGGGCTTAAGTGAGTCTCCTGCCTCTGCCTCCCAAGTAGCTGGGACCACAGGCGCCCGCCACAACGCCCGGCCATTTTTTGGTTGCAGCCATCATTGTTGTTTTGGCGGGCCCGGGCTGGGGATTCGAACCCGCCACCTTAGATGTACGTGGCTGGTACCTTAGCCGATTGAGCCACAGGCGCCGACCCGGAAGGTGGGGATGTTGACCTCCAGCATCAGTAACAAAAGAGCCTTACACGGTTTCCCATTCTGGAAAGAGGGTTACAGGGGTCTCTGCTGGGCTTTCTGCCTCCCACCCGCTTCAGACGCCCGCGCCCGGGCCCGCTCGCCGCGGCGCCCCCGGGCTTCGGGGGCGGGCGGCTGGGGCTGGCGGTGTTGCTGGGCAACAGGCAGCCGTGCGGTCGCCTCCCGCTCACCGCACTCCGCCCCCGCTGCTCCTCCTAATATGGATTTAATTAGTGTACTTTTTACCTTCAGATTGTAAATTGGAAATAGAAGAGGAAAGCGGTGTTCCGCAGCGCCCCAAACCGGCGCGCAATCTGTCTCGAACATTCTGCTGGGCACAAAGCGTATCTCTGCGAGCGGCTGGCGTCGACCTCGGGGAACCTCGCGGGGACAAATTGCCCGGCTGTTCATTCACTTGTAAATCACAAGCTTCTGAGGAAATTTAGGTCAGAAGAGGTTGAGGGCCTCAGAAAGAGGTGAGAGGGGAGTTTGTGGGCAGGGGAAGACCAGAAGCGGCAGCTGCAATAAAGCAGTCCTCTTCAGGACCCTGTCACAGACTGACTACTGCCTAGAAGGTCACGTTGGGCAGTTACCTGTTGTCTCTGATATTTAAATCAGCACCCACTTTCTGGGAGAATTATTTTACCCCTTTGGGGGAGATGTGGGGATCTCCCTGTCTCTTTCTTCCCTTTTCCCTGAAGGCACACCCGAGGCCACCCTGTTTTACAGGTTGAAGTCCAGAGGTGTGGCAGTTCCCAGCTATGGGTGAGGCCTGGTGAAGGCAAAAGGCTATCTGGAGGGCAATAGGAAATCTAATTATGAAACCATTTTAAATGGTTAAATAATTTCTTCCAGGAAAAGGCCAAAAAACAATGGGCATATGGGTCTGGGGTAGGCCTTAACTGTGTGGGGAGGGCTGCTTTTAGCCCAACTGGTTGAATGGCAGCGGTTTGGCTCTTAAAGGTGGGAGTAGGGATGCTGGGAATGTCACTTAAGACAGACATTATTGCTACAGAGGGTGCAAAAAAATGTATACACATTTTTAAGAAAGGAAAAAACAATTAAAATTGTAATTCTCAATATATACTGATAACAGTTATCTTGTATGTCTTATGTCTCTTGTAATTGCAGAAGTCAAACATGACTCGAGTATTACAATTTTAATACAGTTTTCCTCTTTCTTAAATGTGTTACATTTTTTGGCACTTTAACTAAAGTGATATCACATACAGAACATGGGCTTATTTGCCTTCTTGTGAGAATACATTTTCCCTAGCACAGTTGTTTCTGTCTACAAATACTAACATGATAAAAGAAGTGGTTTTGCAAAGCAAATCCACAAGCTAGAGCTGTTTGGAATGCAGCCATTTACCCCCCATGGAACCAACTCTGCACTTCTGGTAGTATTTCAGGTTGGTGCTGCAATTTATAAGGAGGTCCACCTACTTACTCCATATGCTCTTCCTTCCCCATAGCCCGTAGGTATGGCCTGTCTTCTGTCCCACAGTAAAGGAGATGGGAGGTTGGAGAATTGGGTGACTTGCGTGATGTCACTAAATAAGTAAAGAGGCAGAGATGAGACCGCCCTACTTCCTGTGACAGCCTCACAAGAAGAGAACCACAGTGCTATCCCAGCATCAGGATCTATCTGGCCTCTCCACTTACTAACTCTGGTCCTGAACAAAGAGTTACTCCCAACCTTTCTAGGCTTCAGTTTCCTCATTTTAAAACCAAGATATAAATAGTACATACCTTATAAGGTTGTGATTAATACCTACAGAGTTTTGAACTGTGCCCAGCACTTGATAAATGTAGGTTCTACAGTATAAGCATTGCCCTTGATCTTTACTAGGTAAGTGCAGCATGCTCAAGAATTACCCCCAACCTCCACTGAAGACAATGTAAAGCTTTATCAAAAAGCTTGCTATGCATATGACTCACACACATCTACATTAACAATTAACTTCTCCTCCATTAAAAGGAATAATTCTCCCCCTGACAATTATTACCAGCTGAATTGCCTTAACTGTAGAAAGCAGGGTGGGGTTAGGATGGGGAAGCTTTCGCCTCCAAGGAAAAAGCACTGTTGTTTTGTTTTTTTTTAATTATCACTTTACCATCTTGGTTAAAATTTTTTCTTTATGTAGGTCATACCTATGTCTGTGACCTTGTAACCGTGTCTCCATCAGTCCTTTAATAGTTTGTCTTCTAGATCTTCAGCTCAGATTACTATAATTGTACCTCCTACAATTTTTCTGCAGAGGCAGATTTAATTTGCATTTTAAAATAATTTATTCAAATTAGCTACAGTCCCAGGCAAGTGGGAAGGTTCAGATTAGCATCTGCATTTATCTGTGTTCTTGGCTACCATATCCATGTGTGGTTGACTCCTTTACTTTGCAGAGCAAACCAAACTCTTTCAAAAACAGAATCCTTCAAAGAGGCAGAAAAGAAATGAAAGAAAAAGGAAAACACTAAGAAAAACAAATACAATTGTAAAAGCCGGAGAATGTTTAAGGGAAGTACATCATCACATAAGCAGGAACAGAGAGGACTGTTTATTTCATTGCTTAAATCAAAACATTCCATGAAGGACTGCCTTAAATAATTTCAAAGCCTTAACTGATACACATGGGGAGAGAATGGCCCATTACCCTGTGCCACAAACACTGTTTAATATAACTAATGACATGCAAACACAATTTGAAAAATTAGACCATATCAGAATATGATAGAAATGCGGCTATCTGAGCAACTATATTTCACATCTTTAAAACAGGAAATAAATACATTATAATTACACTATGTTGAACCAGGGAAATCTCACAACCCTACAACCTCAATTTACAGATAAGAATAAAGGTGCAGCGAAGTTAAGCCACTCATCCAAGTTCACTGAGCTAAGAGATTCTGCTTTTGCTATTTTGGAATAAGTTCTCTGCTTTCAATTTTTTTTTTTTTTGTAGAGATAGAGTCTCAGTGTATCACCCTTAGTAGACTGCTGTGGCATCACACAGCTCACAGCAACCTCCAACCCAAGGCTTAGCGATTCTCTTTCCTCAGCCTCCTGAGTAGCTGGGACTACAGGTGCCGGCCAATTTTCCTGTTGCAGTCAGCCAGGGCCAGGGTTGAACCTGCCACCCTCGGTTTATGGGGTCAGTGCCCTACCCACTGAGCCACAGGTGCCACCCTCAATTTTTTTTCTAATGGATATCATATACTTTTTGTTTGTACAGAACTTTTTTTGAGACAGAGTCTCACTTTGTTGCCCTTGGTAGAATGCTGTGGTGTCATAGCTCACAGCAACCTCAAACTCTTGGGCTCAAACAAACTTATTGCCTCAGCCTCCCAAGTAGCTGGGACTATAGGAGCCTGCCACAATACCCAGCTATTTTTAGAGGCAGGGTCTCCAACCTATGAGCTCCTGCAATCCACCCACCTCAGCATCCCAAGTGCTGGGATTACAGGTGTGAGCCAGCTTGCCCAGCTGTATAGAACTTTCATATAAAATACTTGCTCTTTAATTGTATCCATTACCATTTATTTATTTTTCCATTACTATTTAATCACTTATTTTTCTTGTGTAAAGCTATGACATTTTTCTCTTTGAATATTTACTTTATGGCTAAGCTGGATTTGGAAACCACAGATTCAGAAACATGATGCAAAGGTGCAATTCACAAATCACAATTTTAAAAAATTAAATATTCGTGCCAAATCAAAATAATCACCCACCAGTGCCAAACACTCATTTATATTTCACTATGAAGAAAACTACAATTTTAAAATATTTCCCAAAATGTTTCTTTTCTCTTTGTCATCTTTACTCCCAAGATGCACTTGTTTCCAAATATTTAGCATTCACAGTACAACTGAAATTAATTACATTCATAATGGTCACAATGATTATTCTGCATTCAAGACTCTGGAATCCTGATTGCCTCAAATGAGGTAGATAAACTTTAAAGAGTTTGTTGGTTGGGACACATTTCCTTTAGATCTTGATAATCTATTTTTTAAATAGAATTCCAAAATATTTAGCAAAAAATTGAAAATGTCTGAGCGCTTTGCCTAAGAGTGGAAAAATATAATTTCAAAAGGGTATTACGAAAGTTGCTTTACCTCATTTCAATTTAAAAACAGAATAAAAGCATCAAATTACAAAACTACCACATATCTTAAAGCTGACAACATTAAACCTTTAAATATTTAAAGAGACCCTTGCTCTAGTTCTGGCTTAGGGCTGGTTGTGTAGGTAGTGGAGGCATTCAGGGGCCAGACCAGCTGCTGCCCCTTAACCTTCAACCCTAAATTTCAAGTCTCATGCGTTCAGACCTGACTACTAGAGTTCTTCTTAGGAGACTCTTAGAGAGATCTGGAATCTCTGGAAACAGGTCAAACTTGAGACAGAAACTAACTGGAGGTGCAAGCCCATTTGGGTTAAACTGGCTGCAAGGGACAAAGCTGGAGACAGAATGGGGCTGCAGGTAATAGGCCCCAGCCTTGGAAAGGCTTAGACTATGTGTGGGGGAGATCTGGATAGATCAACCTAGGCCATAGCCCCTGGGACCATCAGGTTGTGGGAGGCAGACTGGGCACTAGACCAGCAAAAGGCCCTGGAGTAGGTCGACGAGATATTTCAGAGAAGGCTGGAAGGCCACCGCGGATCTTTGTCTTTTTACGTGGAGCCATGGGCGAGGCGCTCAAAAATTTGCTGAAGGAGCTGGACTTCCTCAAGCCGCGGGCCAGGTCCTGGAGCATCATGTCGTCCGCCAGGACACCCAGAAACGCACTGGTGGTGGAACCGAGGATGGTGGCAGCAACCTGCACTGGGCGTCGGGTCGCAATACTGCCACTTCCACCGTCGGTCGCATCTGACTCTGAAGTGGCTCGCAGGCCTGGGTCGCCGAGTAGGCGTCGCAGCGCATACGAGGAGCCGGGCCGCAAGTACTGGTAAGCTCGACGGCCGCTGTGGTCACGCACGTGCACCTGTGCACCCAGACGCACCACTAGCAGCACGGCGGCGTCCTCGTGGCCGTGCAGAGCAGCCAGGTGCAGAGGTGTGTAGCCGCCGTGCGAGCGCGCATTTACATCGACCGGCGCGCCCCCACGCCGCGCCACCTCCACCACCTGCAGCGCCATCTCCCGGTCGCCGCTCTTGGCGGCCCAATGTAGAGCCGTGAAGCCAGAGATGAAATCGCGCTTGGCCGCCAGGCCGCCGTCGCGCAGCAGCATCCCGTGGAGTTGGTGGGTCCAGTGACCACTGGCCGCCCTCACGAGCCACTCGTGCTCAGCCGGCTCCAGGGGTACTGCGGACGGCGGCGGCGCGGCGGGCACCTCCTCAGTGTCCGGGCTCAGCAAACGCGGGCCAGCACGCGACAGGCGCCTCAGGTGCGGAGAGCGGCCGGGGCCCAGGCTGAGGCCCAGGCCAGACTCCTCTACCGACAGGCGCCTCAGCAGCAGCGGGGAGCTCCGCGGGCTGGGTTCCTCCGACAGCTGCCGGCGCAGGCCCTGGTCCTCGGCTCGGAGCCGGAGCGCGGCGGGGCCCGGGACGCAGCGCACCGGCAGCATGCAGGGCTTCTGCGGCGGCGCGCGTGGGACGGCGGGCTGGGGGGCTGGCGGCTCCGCGCTGGTCGAAACCTCCGACGGTGCCCGAGAGGATGGGAACACTTCTGCGGAGAGTCCCTCTGTAGGCTGAGCTAGCTGAATGGTTGGCACTTGGGGGTCGGCGGGGCCACCTGGCTGGGGGGCCGAGCCTGACCACAGCTCCCGAGTTGGCTGAGTGGGCTCAGAGGCCGGAGCCCCAGGGGCGTCTTGCGGCTCCGATGGTTGGGCCAGGTCCTCTGACGAGTTCACCGAGGTCAAAGATAGAGCTCTTGGGGGTGAGTGTTCTCCTGGAGAGACAAGGGTGGCTTGCGACAGCGGCGCTGATGCCGCAGGGGGGCAGGAGAGCAAGGGCCCTGGGCCTTCTAGGGACCGTGGCTTCTTCCTTAACACAACGAACTTCACGCCGTCGAGCTCCTTCACCACGGCCACGTCGTTGACGTACTGTTTGAAGCGGTCCCTGCGGGCGGCTCGGCCGCGCGGGTCGCCGGCGTCCAGCAGCGGCTTGAAGCGACTCAGCAGTTCCGCGTTGGGCACCTTGCCGCCGCGCTCTTGCAGGAAGCCCAGCACTGCAGCCTGGCTCACCCCGGCGGCCGCAGCCGCTGCGGCGGCGGCTAGCGCCATGGTCAGTCCCAGTCCTGGAGGGTAGCCGGGGTCACCCCTCCCGCTGGCTCCCGGTTCCCGGCCGCTGGGACAGGTATCCTCCAGGGACGCGCGGGAGCGGAGGTTTGAGAGTCTCGGCCGCCTCGGCCGCACTCACCTGATCATTTTCACCGCAGCGGGACGGGCGTGTACCCGGAGCTGCATCTTGGTCACGCCCACGCCGCCTGGCCGCTGTGTCGCCCGGCGAAGGGCGCTGGGGGCTGCGGCGAGGGCCCACCACCAGCGCCCCGCCGGGCCCTCAGCCTTTGGAGTAGGTTTCTCCCTTTATATTCTGTCCAATGGGCGCCGGGTTCCATCCCCCCACTCGCGGTACTCGCCTTACAGGTGACAGCTGCCACCAGCAAAGCGAAGGGACTGGGGGAGCGGAAATTCCCCCCGCCCCAACCTTGGAATTAAAGGCGCAGTGCGCATCAGCTCTCCTCCTGGTTGCTAGGTGGGTGTGTGTTCTCTAGGGATGCTGCGGACGACCAGAAGGAATGGATTTTTATTCTTTTAAGAAATATTTAACCACTAAAAATACCTGCCACGATTTAAAAGCAACAATTGTTTTTAAAAAGACATCAGCACCTCTACAGCTTTCCGCCGAGCTTCATTCAGGGGAACGGCTTCATTCAATTTACAGTAAAACAATTCTCTGTGTGTGCCATGCTCATTAAAGGAGGCTTAGAGAGATGATTTAAAGAGCAATTTTCTCATTATAAAATAATACATTTTACATAGAATTTTGGGAACAAAATCACTGGAAAACGTAAAGAAGGCAAAAAAGTAATCTGAAATCACCATTAACATTTGAAATATCCCCCCTCCACACACACGTATACATGTCCATGCTAAATAAAGCAACAGCAGGGGCATGCTGTATTTTTAAAACTTCATTTAGTCCACCTAGCTTGTGCCAGGATATTTTCCAGCAGCAGTATATCCGTTAGCAAGAAAGATTAAACACCCACACCCACAACCTGATCTAGTGGAGCTCATAGATTGGTGGAGAACAGAAATAATGTAAGTAATATGGGGAATCTGAAAACTATAAAATGCTAGATAAATACTGTGGATAAAATAGAGCAGGGTAAAACAGATGGGGAAATGGTTGCAACTTTGAACTGAATAATTAGGGTAGGACATGTTGTGAAGGTGACAAAGGAGGATTTGAAAGAGATCAGGGAGTTATATAGATAAATAAGAGTTTTCTTAGCCCAGGGAACTGCTAGGGCAAAGGTGGAATTAATTTTCTTTCTCTTTTCTTCTTTCTTTCTTTTCTTTTCACAGAGTCTCACTCTGTTGCCTTGGGTAGAGTGCTGTGGCATCATTATAGCATGAGCTTGAGCCATCCTCTTGCCACAGCCTCCAGAGCTGCTGGGACTACAGGTTCCTGCCACAATGCCCAGCTAGTTTTTCTTTCTTTCTTTCTTTCTTTCTTTCTTTCTTTTTTTTTTTTTTTAGTAGAAATGGGGGTCTGGGTCTTGCTCGAGCTGGTCTCAAACTCCTGAGCTCAGGCGATCTACGCACCTCAGTATCCCAGAGTGCTGGGATTACAGGCGTGAACCACCATGCCAGGCCTGGAATTAGTTTCTTAATTTACAAACACACTACTACAAATATTTGACAAATATATAACCAGAGGCATACCCTGTAGTATCAATATATCCTGTAGTTATCTATTAGTCTACGTCAGAATGATTGCAGTGCCCTGGGAAGAAGTTTTAACCTGTGATGATAGTGTAATCAGTTACCATTTCTGTCTAAATATTAGTCCTTCTTTAAATCTACCTCAAGCCTTCTGCACCTGCCCCAGGTATATCATGCTCTGCATTTCTTCTATAATTTATTTTAGCAAACATCTATTGAATATCTTTGGGTACAAGGCAGTGAGCCAGGTACTCTGGGAAGAAGATAAAACTGGCCTTGAAAGAGCTAACCACTTAAGCAGAAGAAAAAGAAACATAAGATTAAGTATATTATGTAGCCAAATGAAATGAATGCTGTAGATGCTTACCAGAGGGTTAATTCTAGATGTAGAGGAAGGAGAAGACATAGGAAGTCTTCAAGAGGAAGGCAGTGAGAACAGGATAGGTGGAGGCTTGGAAGTGGGACTATGATGGCTGAATTCAGAGTAAATAATGTCTTGTGTGTTTGCAGTTTAGGGACTGTGCCAGGGATACAGAAGAAGATAATGTTGGAAAAGTAATCTAGGGTCATGGGTGGAGAACCTTAAATATTAGTTTGGACGTTTTCCTGTTTGCAGTAGAATGTCCTTGAAAGCTTGCTTGCTTCTTTTTAAAAAGTAGCTGTAATCATTTTCTTATAAAATTAGTGTTTCTGGCTCAGCGCCTGTGGCTCAATCGGCTAAGGCGCCAGCCACATACACCTAAGGTGGTGGGTTCGAATCCAGCCCGGGCTGCCAAACAACAATGATGGCTGCAACCAAAAAAAATAGCCAGGCGTTGTGGCGGGCACCTGTGGTCCCAACTACTTTGGAGGCGGAGGCAGGAGACTCGCTTGAGCCCAAGAGTTGGAGGTTGCTATGAGCTGTGATGCCATGGCACTCTACCCAGGGGGATAGCTTGAGGCTCCGTCTCAAAAAATAAAAAAATAAAAAATAAAAAAAATAAAATTAGTGTTTCTCCAATCTTCAGTGTTTCCAAAATATAAAAAGAATATATCATGTTAGCCACTCTTAATATTTTTTGGATTACGCTGTGAGCAGCTTTTCCCTATGTATCCATGAATATGTACATAGACATCTATACCAATCCATACTGATAGGATTAGGCCACATGTTGCTTCAAAACCCATGCTCCTTCACTGGCTGCCATAAGCAAGGCTGGTGTGGCAAATGGGTAGAGGAGGGGCCTCCAGGGAGGTGATGGCAGGGGCCCTGTGGAAGATAGTGGAGATCATTAAGCTAGGACAGTGGGATGGGTGCCAAAGATATGTCAGAAGCAGAATTTGAATTGCCTTATGTTCATTTTCAAACTCATATTCCTTTTTGTGATTTTCATGTCAAGAGTTTCTCTCTCTCTCTCTCTATATATATATATACATGTATATAATTTTTTTCACTTTTACTGAGCCAGTTGCTGGGTTCCTTGAAAAATCATTTCCATAAGCTGAGGTAGTGGAGCTTAATCAGTGTGTAGTTTTGTTACTGCCCCTCTTTGCAAGGAGAGGGAGGGATGCCCCCGTTAAAGATCATTACTGGGCTTGGCGCCTGTGGCTCAAGTGGCTAAGGTGCCAGCCACATACACCTGAGCTGGCAGGTTCGAGTCCAGCCAGGGCCTGACAAACAACAATGATGGCTGCAACCAAAAAATAGCCGGGCATTGTGGTGGGTGCCTGTAGTTCCAGCTACTTGGGAGGCAGAGGCAGGAGAATCACTTGAACCCAGGAGTTGGAGGTTGCTGTGAGCTGTGATGCCCAGGGCCACAGCTTGAGGCTCTATCTCAAAAAAATAAAAAGAAAAAAAAGAGAAAAAAAGAAAGATCAGTATTGATTTATGAGGTTTAACACGTTTTGATCGCTAAGAAGAGACAAGGATGAAATACTTATTGAACAGGAATTGCTGTTACAAGCAAAGTTTATTTTTATTTGTTTATTTTTTGCAGTTTTTCTTTTTGGCTGGGGGTGGGTTTGAACCCACTATCTCTGGCATATGGGGCCAGCGCCCCACTCCTCTGAGCCACAGGAGCTACCCTTATTATTTTTTTGTAGGGACAGAGTCTCACTTTATGGAGTGCTATGGCATCACATAGCTCACAGCAACCTCCAACTCCTGGCCTTAGGCGATTCTCTTGCCTCAGCGTCCTGAGTAGCTGGGACTACAGGTGCCTGTCACACGTCTGGCTACTTTTTGGTTGCAGTTTGGCTGGGGTTGGGTATGAACCCGCCACCCTCATCATATGGGGCTGGCGCCCTACTCACTGAGCCACAGGTGCCACCCACAAGCAAAATTTATTGACAGTGCTTAATAGGCTTCAGGCCCTGAGCTATACAAAGAAACTTGCCCAAGGTCACAATTAATAGTTGGCTGAGCCCAAACTTGAACCCCAAGCTATCTGCCTGTGCTAGGTTACCATGCAAAGTTAGCTCACCAGTTATTTAAAATCAATGTTCTAAATGTTAATATATAAAGTAGGGGAAAATTCTTCACAAACATCTAACTTAAACCTTTGTGCTTATGCATCTGAACATAACTCTAATATTTTAAGAGACAAATTTCTAGCCTGCAAACATTAGAGTAAAGATGCCAATGACATCCAGTTCCCCAGGCTGCTTTTTAATTATGGTGCCCTACTGCCAGTGAGACCATTTAATCAATTCTTCCAGTGACCTAGCAGTTTGCTCACAGACATTAGGAAAATCAAACAGAAAATGTATATTTATAGCAAGGGTAAAATTCCATAATGTGTCTTGAACATGGAGAATGTAGTAGAAAGGGTGTTTGTTTTTGTTTCAATGTCTTGAATTTATTTGAAAGGGGTCAGGGTGAGGCTGTCTGCAGTTTCTAAAGGCATGTAATTAAATATGCATTAAAAATCTCCATAAACTTGTTTTATATTACATTCCCAATTCCAACCTCCACTACCCTCTGAACCCCATGCCTAAGACCTACTAAGAGCCACAAAAGACACTTTATGTTTGTGATTGTCTTGTCCCCTGTTCTGGCAGTACAGATCAACCCCTTCTGTTGAGCTAAGTCTTTCATGGCCTGCCACGTATGCCCTCTGGTGTCTCAACAACGCATCAGGCCCTGGCAGGCAGGAGCTACAGGGGACCTGAGGGGAAGGGCAGCCCAGCAGGGAATCTAAGGGGACTTCGCCCAGATAGCAAGCATGTGCATTCACAAATTCCAGAACAAACTGTCTTTTTTCTTGCTTATCAACCCAGGGGAAGCAACAGAGGGTCTCCTTTGTCATGTCTGCATCGTAGGATGCCCATCCCTCTCTGGGGTGAAAGGGACTTTAGTTCTAAATCTGAATGACAAATGTCAGATCATGCTTTTCTTGTAAAGTGAGTTTTTGTCTGTGGTTCAGTTTTTAGGTTGTTTTCTCTTATTCCTCAGACTGTTGTTTGGTTGCAAGGTAGGGAACCAGCAGGCCTGTCTGTGGAGACTTGGACAGCCTTGTTCTGGTTAGGCGAATCTCAATCACTTGTCCTTGCTATCCTTCTTAATTCAACTACTCTCAGACTCTTTTCTTTCTTTCTTTTTTGTTTAAGACAGAGTCTCACTCAGTCACCCTGGGTGGAGTGTTGTGGCACCATAGCTCACAGCAACCAGAAACTCTTGGGTTCAAGTGATCTCCTTGCTTCAGCCTTCTAAGTAGCTGGGACTATAGGTGCCCACCATAACACCTGGGTAATTTTCTATTTTTAGAGCCTTACTCTTCCTTAGGCTGGTCTTGAACTCCTGAGCTCAGGTGATCCACTTGCTGTGGCCTCCCAGAGTGCTAGAATTACAGGTGTGAGCTACCACACCTGGCTGCCTTTTTCATTTTCATATACAAATTTTGATATAAAAGATTCCACCTACCCACTTTCCTGCCCCAGGACATTTTGGGGCTCAGTTTTTCTTTCACATGGATCAGTATCTGAATTAGAATTGGCCTAATTTGAAAGACCTACAAAGTGCTGTTTAAACCATTTCCTTAATTGTGAAAAGGAGTCCCTGCTTGGTCAAGGTAGATGAATCAACAACTCAGAGGCCAGACTTACTTTCTACATTATCACCCATTCAGATGGGCTTAGACATTACAGCACCAAATATTTGGAAAAGTGAAACCCACCAATAGCATTCAACCTCAAAACAATGTTATCCTGGCTTTAAAGATGGACAAATAGAAATAGCTAGTTATGTCCTAAACTCTTATTGTCCTCATATACCCTGTTTTACTTGCCCTCCATTTAGCAACTTGATTAAAGGTAGAAAGAATCCAGGCTTGGCACCTGTAGCTCAGTGGCTAGGGTGCCAGCCACATATACTGGAGCTGGCGGGGCTGGCCAAACAATGACAGCCCAGGCCTGCCAAACAACAATGACGACTACAACCAAAAAGTAGCCAGGCCTTGTGGGAGGTGCCTTTAGTCCCTGGGCAAAAGAATCACTTAAGCCCAAGAGTTTGAGGTTGCTGTGAGCTTCGAGGCCACAGCACTCTACCCAGGGGGACAGATTGAGACTCTGTCTCAAAAAAAAAAAAAAAAGTAGAAAGAATCCTTAGACATCAGCTTATACAGCTTCCTAATCAGTGATTCAGAGAGCTCATTAACAGTTCAAAATAAAATAATTTGAAGTAAGTAGTAGTAAAAGACTGAAAGTTAGATGTTGATGGAGGCTCTCCTTTTGAAAGGGGATGTGTTTGGGGGAGGAGTCAAGCTGAGGAGCATAGCAGAAGGGGCAGGACATGAGGGGGTGTGGGGTGGACATGCAGCCAAAGATCTACTTTCAGGTCCTCTTCTGTGAGACTGTCAGCTAAGTAAATGTTAAACAGATTTTGTTCTGTTTTGTTTATTATTATTATCTCATTATGTTGCCCTTGGTAGAGAGCTGTGGTGTCACAGCTCACAGCAACCTCAAACTCTTGGGTGTAAGTGATTCTCTTGCCTCAGCCTCCCAAGTAGTTGGGACTACAGGCACCCACCACAACGCCTGGCTATTTTTTATTGCAGTTGTCATTATTGTTTAGCTGGCCCAGGCCAGATTCGAACCCACCAGCCTTAGTGTATGTGGCTGGTATCATAACCACTGTGCTATGGGCACTGAGCCTTTGTTTTGTTTTTGTTTGTTTGAGACACAATCTTGCAGGTGTGAGCCACCACACCCAGCCCTGAACAGTTTTAACAGCCCTCAGAGTAATAATTTGTCACACTGAACAATAAGCAAGGAACAGGAAGATGAACTCACCCTTTGAGGCTGTGTGCTCTGGGGAAGAGTTCATGAATGGTACAGGATTTACTTTTCTAACTAAGCATTAATGAAATAATAGCAGTGCTAAATGAAAACAAGGGTGAACATAGGTCTCTTTTCAGCTACCTATTTCCAAAATGGCTCAAGCTCCCGGGAATAAGATTCTGTGTCCTCATCAGTTGGAGTATAGTTTTTTCTTTTTTTATTGAGACACACTCTCACTTTGACATCCTTTGTTAGAGTGCTGTGGTGTCATAGCTCACAGTAATCTCAAACTCTTGGGCTTAAGTGATTCTCTTGCCTTAGCCTCCCGACCTGCCACAATCCTGGGATATTTTGTTTGTTTGTTTAGCAGGCCAGGGCCACATTTGAACCCACCACCTCGGAGCACGTGACCAGCACCCTGACCACTGAGCTACAGGTACCCTGGAGTATAATTCTAAATACTCAGTAAATATTAATAGTAATGAAATGGCAACAATTTGTCACATAATAGTAACTTTGACTTTCCTTTTTTAGAGTTGGGTCAGGTGGTGCTGTCTATATACTTTATGTTCAATAACTCTTTATAATGATAAAACAGTAAATCATATGATAAATCACTTGTCATATGGTTGTGACTCTCATCACATGGAAGGCAGCTCACACTGTAACACCAACACCACTCTTATCACTTTGCTTTTTTTCTTTTCAAAAAGGAACCAGAGGTTATTTTTTATATATTTGACTTTCATCCTGGAGTGAGGGTTTGTAAACAATTGACTATGTTACAGTAGGTGAATGTGGTTTGAGTCCCCTAATTTTAGGAGCTGGAGTGAGGGATGCTTTTCTGGAACTTTTCTCAACATAAACTTCTGGTTATTTTAAATGTTGATTGAATAAGTGAGCAAGTGTATTAACAGCACAAATATCCACACTAACCCCTAGGCAACTAACCCCTAGGCAAGGAAGGATCCACTAAAGCTTCAGAGGAAATGAGACCCTGTTGACAACTTGATTTTGCATATCTGGTCTCCAGAACCAAAAGAGAATACATTTCTGTTGTTTTAAGCTCCCCCCTTGTAGTAATTCAGTATAGCAGCTACAATGTTTCAATGCCAGATAGAATGGCTGGAGCAAGAGCAAAGACAAAAAAAAAAAAAGAAAGAAAAATACAGAGGGGTCAGTAAGAGGATGGAGTCTGCTTCTCCATATGGTCTCCAAAACACAAACTCTGAGGGTTTGTCTCCTGGTGAAAAGAGGACGGAGGCTGTCTGCCTATTCATGTGTGGCACTGTGCTTCTTCCTCTCTTCTTCCTTCTCCGATCTTTCTCTTCATTAGCAATGATGATAGAATTTCCTGGGCAAAATAATCCTTTCTTTTTCAACTGGAAAATTTTGGCAAAATGTCACAGTGTTCCAGTGTCCTAAGAGCTCAGAATACTGGGCCTCAGAAACTTTCCAGGGGAGAGACAATAAGACCACAGTCTGCACAGAGCCTTCTGTGTGGCTGTGACAGCAAGGACAAAAACAAGCATGTTAATGTTGTTCATCAGGATTGGGCTTTTTTGCTGCTGCTGCTTCGGGACAGCTTTTCACTATTCAGCCTAAATTGTTAAAGAACATTGTTTGTGTTTCTGTTAAGAGAAACTGTGTATATCTCAAAGTTACAAATCCTATATTCTGCATGTTACATTACATTCAGAAGGTGTACTGAGTTGAATAGGGGCCCCACAAAGACATATCTATGTCCCAGAACCTGTTAATGCGAACTTATATTGAACAAAGAAAAAAAATCTCAGGCTGGGCATGGTGGCTCATGACTATAATCCTAGCACTCCCGGAGGCTGAGGCCAGAGGATCCCTTGAGCTCAGGAATTCAAGACCAGCCTGAGCAAAGCGAGACTCCATTTCGATTAAAAATAGGAAAACTAGCTGGGTGTTCTGGCTGCTGCCTGTAGTCCCAGCTGCTTGGGAGGCTGAGGAAAGAGGATTGCTTGAGTCCAAGAATTTGAAGTTGCTGTGAGCTATGACTTCATGGCACTCTACCCAGGACAATTGAGTGAGACTCTGTCTCAAAAAAAAGAAAACAACCAACCAACCAACAAACAAACAAAAACCCCACCAAAACATAGGCTGGGCGTGGGGCTCACTCCTGTAATCCTAGCACTCTGGGAGGCTGAGGTGGGTAGATTGCCAGAGCTCATAAGTTTGAGATCAGCCTGAGCAAAAGCAAGACCCTGTCTCTACTAAAAATAGAAAAACTGAGGCAAGAGGATCGCTTCAGCCCAAGAGTTGGAGGTTGCTGTGAGCTATGATGCCACGGCATTCTACCAAGGCTAGCTTGAGACTCTAAAAAAAAAAAAAAAAAAAAAAGTCTGGGCACCCATAGCTTAGTGGTTAGGGTGCCAGCCACATGCTCCAGGGCTGGTGGGTTTGAACAAGGCCAGCGTCTGCTAAACAAAAACAAACAAAAAAAATCTGGGCATTGAGCTGGACACCTGTGGCTCAGCAGCTAGGGCACCAGCCACATACACCAGAGCTGACAGGTTCAAACCCAGTCTGGGCCTGCCAAACAACAATGACAACTACAACCAAATAAATAAATAAGTAAATAAATGTGGCAGGTGCCTATAGTCCCAGCTACTTAGGAGGCAGAGGCAAGAGAATTGCTTAAGCCCAAGAGTTTGAGATTGCTGTGAGCTATGATGCCACAGCACTCTAGCCATGGCACTCTACCTAGGGCAACAGCTTGAGACTCTGTCTCAGGAAAAAAAAATTTGGGGACTGTGGAGGACTCCTATGGCCTCAGCTTCTAGGGAGGCTGAGGCAAGAGAATCGCTTAAGCCCAAGAGTTTGAGGTTGCTGTGAGCTATGACCCCATATCACTCTACTGAGGGTGACAAAGTGAGATTCTGTCTCAATAAAAATTAAAAAAAAAGACAAAAAACTTCTGTTGTAATTAAATTAAGGCTCTCAAGAAGAGAGCATTCTGGATTATTCAGGTGGGCTCTAAATCCCATGACAAATGTTTTTATAAAAGACAAAAGAGGAGGGGTGGCGCCTGTGGCTCAAAAGGGTAGGATGCTGGCCCCATATGCCAGAGGTGGCGGGTTCAAAACCAGCCAAAAAAAAAAAAAATTTAAAAAGACAGAAGAAGAGAAGACACACTGGGGAAACAAGGAGAAGGGTTTTGATAACACAGGAAAGTGACTATAGTTGGCAATAAGTTATCATGTGCTTCAAAATAACTAAAAACAAAAGTGGACTTGGAGGTTCAGTGCCTGTAGCTCAGCGGCTAGAGGCACCGGCCACATATACCTGGGCTGGTGGGTTCAAACCTGGCCCAGGCCTGCTAACCGACAGTGACAACTACAACAAAAAAATAGCCGGGCATAGTGGTGGGTGCCTGTAGTCCCAGCTACTTGGGAGGCTGAGACAAGAGAATCACTTAAGCCCAAGAGTTTGAGGTTGCTGTGAGCTGTGACACCACAGCACTCTACCAAGGGTGACATAGTAAGACGCTGTCTCAAAAAAAAAAGTAGACTTGGAATTATCCTAACACAAAGAAATGTTAAATACTTGAGGTGATGGATATCCCAACTACCCTGATTTGCTTAATATACATTGTATCAATACACATGCCTGTTATAAAAACATCACAAATAACCTATAAATATATACAACTATTCTGTATCCATATTAATTGAAAATAAAATAATTTAAAATAATTTTTAAGTTTCTATTCTATTCTATTCAGTTCTATACTATTCTATTCTATTCTTTTCTTTTATCTTTTTAAGACAGAGTCTCACTCTATCACCCTGGGTAGAATACTGTGACATCATAGCTCACAGCAACCTCAAACTCTTGGGCTCAAGTGATCCTCTTGCCTCAGCCTCTTGAGTAGCTGAGACTACAGGTGTCTGCCACAATACCCAGCTAATTTTTTCTTTTCTTTTCTTTCTTTCTTTCTTTCTTTTTTTTTTTTTTTTGTTGAGACAGAGTCTCACTATGTTGCCTTTGGTAGAGTACTGCAGTGTCACAGCTCACAGCAACCTCAAACTCTTGGGCTTAAGTGATTCTCTTGCCTCAGCCTCCCAAGTAGGGAACCTGCCACAATACTCGGCTATTTTTTTGTTGTAGTTGTCACTGTTGTTTAGCAGGCCTGGGCAGGGTTTAAACATGGCAGCCCCAGTGTATGATGTGGCCCTAGCTGCTGATCTACATGCACCAAGCCTATTATTATTATTTTTTGAGACAAGGTCTCACTCTGTCACCTGGCTAGAGTACAGTGGTGTCATCATAGCATATTGCAACCTCAAACTCCTAGGCTCAAGTGATCCTCCTGCCTCAGCCTCATCAGCAGCTGGGACTGCACATGCTACCATCTCTGGCTAATTTTTTCTATTATTTACAGAGATGGGAATCTCACTCTTGCTCAGGCTTATTTCAAATTCTTGGCCTCAAGGCATCCTTCTCACCTCTCTCTTCCAGAGTGCTGGGGCCACTTCACCAGGCTTTGAGTCTCTTTTAATCTCTTGTTTCCTCACCTCTTTTTTTTGTTAAATTGACAAGTAATAATCACACATATCCATAATGTCTGTCCACGGTGATGTTTTGGTACGTATAATGCATAGTGACCAGATTAATTAGTATATCCATCATCTCAAACATTCATCATTTCTTTGTGTTGGGAAGATCCAATATCATCCTTTTACTCATGTGAAACTATACGAGGTTGGACAATTAAGTTCCCGAATTCATCCTAGACAAAGTTCTACATACCTCACTAAGATATTATAAAATGGTCAAATGATTTGAACAGATATTCCTCAGAAGCAGGTCTTTTGTGATACAAATGCCAGCAAATACATGGAAAAAAATATTCAACATTACTAACCATCAGGGAAATGGAAATCAAAACCACAATGGGGTAGCATCTCATCCTAGTTTGGATAGCTATTATCAAAATGACAAAAAACCAACAAATGCTGGTAAAGATCCAGAGAAAAGGGAACTCATACCATTCCTACCATGACAGTCTATAGTCTATTCTACAGTGGTTTAGAACAATAGAATGTATTTCTTCCATCTAGTTGTGATTTTGTATCCTTTAACAAATGTCTCTCCATCCCTCCCTTCTACCCACCCTTCCCGGATTCTGATATTGTCTGTTCTATTTTTTTACTTCTATGACATCAGCTTTTTTTTAGCTTTAGCATATGAGGAAGAACAAGCAGTATATAAATTTCTATTCTTGGCCTTCTTAATATAATCTTCTCCAGTTCCAACTATGTTGCTACAAATGATAGGATTCATTGTTTTTTTATGGCTGAATACTATTCCCTTGAGTCTATCTGCCACATTTTCTGTATCCACTTACCTGTTGTTGGATGCCTAGGTTGATCCCATATCTTGGCTATGGTGTATAGTGCTGCAATAAGCATAGGGGTGCAGATGTCTCTTTGATATAAGATTTCCTTCCTCTTGCATGAATTCCCAGTAGTGGGATTGCTGGGTTATGGTAGTTCTATTTTTGCTTTCTTGAGGAACCTCCATACTGTTCTCCATAGTAACATGTTCGCCAAAGAGACGATACTAGTTTACATCTCCACCAATGTAGAAGAGTTCCCTTTTCTCTGCATCCTCATCAGCATTTGTTGTTTTTTGCCTTTTGATAATAACCATCCTAACTGGTGTGAGATGCTACCCCATTGTGGCTTTGATTTGCATTTCCCCAATGGTTAGTAATGTTGAGTATTTTTTCATGTTATTTGTTAGTTGTATGGCAAAAGACCTTCTTCTGAGAAATACCTGTTTAGATCTCATTTTTGAATCAGAGTTGTTTTATTTTTCTGTTGAGATGTTTGAGTTCCTTGCATATTTTGGATATTAATTCCCAGTTGAATGAGCAGTTGGCAAATATTTTTTTTCCATTCTATCTACAGGTTATCTTTTAGCAGATATTTTTAAACAAACTATACAGAAGCTTTTTAGTTTGATAGAATCCCATTTATTTTATTTTATTTTTTTTTGAGACAGAGCCTCCAGCTATCCCCCTGGGTAGAGTGCCATGGCATCACAGCTCATAGCAACCTCCAACTCCTGGGCTCAAGCGAGTCTCCTGCCTCCGCCTCCCAAGAAGCTGGGACCACAGGCGCCCGCCACAACGCCCGGCTATTTTTAGGTTGCAGCCATCATTGTTGTTTGGCGGGCCGGGCTGGGGATTCGAACCTGCCACCTTAGGTGTACGTGGCTGGCGCCTTAGCCGATTGAGCCACAGGCGCCGAGCCTAGAATCCCATTTATTTATTTTATGTTTATCGTATGTGTTTTTGAGGTCTTACTCATAAAACTTTTTCCCTGACCACTGTCCTAAAAGCATTTCCCCTGCTTTTTTTTTCTCATAGTTTTATAGTTTCAGGCCTTACATTTGGCGCTGTCATCCATTTTGAGTTGATTTTTGTACAGAAGTGAGAGGTGGGGGTCAAGGTTCACTCTTCGGCATACCAATGTCCAGTTTTCCCTGCACCATTTATTAAAAAGACTGCCCTTTCCCCAAGGAATGTTCTTGGTACCTTTGTCAAAAATCAGTTGGCTGTAGACATGTGGATTTATTTCTGGGTTCTCTGTTCTCTATGTCTTTGTTTTCATACCAGTGCTGTGCTATTTTGGCTACTACAACTTTGTAGCATGTTTTAAGGTCTGGTAGTGTGAAATTTCCAGCTTTGTTCTTTTTATTCAGGATTGCTTTGGCTATTTTTATTTTTGTGGTTCTCTATAAAATTTTAGATTTTTTTCCTTGTGAATAATGTCAGTGGTATTTCCATAGGGATTGCCTTGAATCTATTGACTGCTTTGGACAGTATTGTCATTTTAACAACATTCATTCTTCCAATCCATGAGCATGAATAGCTTTCCATTTGTTTGTTTCCTCTTCAATTCCTTTTTTGTAGAGACAGAGTTTCACCCTATTGCCCTCGGTAGAGTGCTGTGACATCATAGCTCATTGCAACTCTTGGGCTTAAGTGATTTTCTTGCCTCAGCCTCCCAAATAGCTGGGACTACAGGCACTTGCCATAATGTCTGGCTATTTTTTTGTTGTAGTCGGTTAGCTGGCCCGGTTGGGTTCGAACCCTCCACCTTTGGTGTATGTGGCTGGCACTGTAACCACTGTGTTACAGGCACTGAGCTTCTTCAGTTCCTTTAATCAGTGTTTTGTAGTTTCCTTGTAGAGATCGTTCACCTCCTTGGTTAAATTTACTCCTAGTTTTGTTTGTTTGTTTTTTGGTAGCTCTGATGAAGCAGAGTCCCGTTTTGATTTCTTTTTCAGCTTGTTTGTTGTTTATGCTACTGGTTTTTACATATTAATTTTGTATCCTGAAACTTTGCTGAATTTATTTATCAGTTCTAAGAGCTTTTTTGTAGAGACTTAAGATTTTTCTATAGGCTCGGCACCTGTGGCTCAAGTGGCTAAGGCGCCAGCCACATAAACCTGAGCTGGTGGGTTCAAATCCAGCCCCGCCCGCCAAACAACAATGATGGCTGCAACCAAAAAATGGCCAGGCGTTGTGGCGGGCGCCTGTGGTCCCAGCTACTTGGGAGGCAGAGGCAGGAGACTCGCTTGAGCCCAGGAGTTGGAGGTTGCTATGAGCTGTGATGCC
>CAUYQV010150435.1:0-24323 GCA_963574575.1 Galagoides demidoff | reverse complement strand
GCTAACGAGACCCGGACCATAGGAGCCCAACGGGTCTACAGAAGTGGAAAGGGAAAGGTATGGCTAGAGCTGTGCCATCAGAGGAAACAGTATGTACAAATGCAGGAGCCTGGAACAAACATATCGCTCAGAGAAACCCCTGATATTCAGAACACAGCAAATGGAGAGATTTGAGATAAAGCTGGGCTAGTAGACAGACCTCAGATTATATTGCACATCATTAAAACACTTCAAGGATTTTGGTGGTTTTGTTTCTTTGCTTGTTTGCATATTTGTTTTGAATAGCACTGGGTAGGCACTGAAAATGTTAATCAGAAAGATGGCATGGTGATTGTACATTTTTGAGTGGTTGGGTTTATTATGCCAACAAATCTATCATTCTGAAAACCCTGCGTCAAAAGATACTGCGTTGTACTGAATGTGGTCCAACCAAGTTCATTATGTGGAAACCTAGTCCCCATTAGGGTGTTATTGGAAGGTGGGGTATTTGAAAGATAATTAAGGCATGCGGGTGGATCCCTTAAGAATGGAATTAGTGCCTTCACAAGGAGGGCCCCTTTAGATATAAGCACACACAAGAACACAGCTATCTGCCAGCCAGGGAGAGAGTCCAGCAGACACTGGATCTGCTGGCTCTACCAGCACTGTGATTTTGGGCTATTTAGGCTCCATCACTCTGAGAAACATATTTCTGTTGTTTATGCTGCCCAGTTTATGCTAATTTTTTTTTTTTTGTAGTTGTTAAGGCAGCCTGAACAACAGCAGTCAATTTCAACAGTAACAAAGGAAAATTTTAAAAGAGAACCAACTATGAGGTAGAATGCCATCAAAATCATTATTTTGAGAGAGAAGAATTTAAAAATATGTGATGACTTCTCCTTTCTTTTTCTCTCACAACACTGGCAGAAGCATTTGAAATGCTGTCTATTCTTGACTTACTTAATCAGGCCTTTAGGTTGAACCAATCCAAAATATGCTTGATTTTAAACTAGATCTTCAGATCTCCAATTAGTAAGAGCCAGAAAATTGCTTCCCTTCCTAACACCATTCACAGACAGGAATGAGGATGCCCACAGATCTCAAGTTCCCTGTCCATCTAATCTTCCCTTACTGAAGTCACACTGGTCATGCTTCCCCAGGATTTAAGAAACCTATTTAAGAAACCAGAAAGAGCCCGCTTCCCCTAGGAGACCATAAGAAATAATGCCTTCACATTTTCTGTACTCATTTAACTTAGCATTCAACATTTAAATCTCTTTTAGTAATCTGTCAACACCCAGACTTTTTTCTCATTTTTATACCAGACTTTTATACCTCATTTTCCACTCATTGGGGGACCCTTCTTTGACTTTCGCTGTGTCCTCTACAACTCCTGGTGCCGCCACAAGTGAAACTGTGTTTTAAACCAATAGTAACCTGTGGGAATATTGTTTCTCTGAAGCCTTCTAATAGGTAGGCTGCTGTAATCCCATGACCCCTTACAACACATCCTGATCATCATTTTCAGAATATTGTTAACTTCCCTTATCTAAGAAATTAATATCCAAAGAAATTAATATCCTTTATGCTTTTTCCATCAAGCCATAGTACTATTTGTCCATGTTGAAGAAAAGTCTCAAATCACCAACTGTTTCGCTAAAAATAAATAAATAAATAATAAATCTCCTTCATACATACAACTGGCATTATAACTATTTGCATAATGAACTGATTTAAACAAAAAAAACTGTAAAATTACATGTTAATTCTTTCAGTAATTTAACAGAATAATAAACACTCAGATGCTTCTGTATGTCTACTTTTATATACACAGGTAGTTATTTTGTCCCTAGTCTACTGATTGTACCAACACAGCTATTACATGTGGAGAGAATGGAATTAGTCAAATAGTCAGGTAAATAATTATTAGTTGTGTTTGATAGAAGTTTTGTTGCATACTAGGGTATAATATAAAAATGGAAATATGTACCGAAAAAATGGCATAAAATAAAGTATCATGATTGACATTTTGGAATAATGCAGAAAAATCCTAACTTCTGTGGCGAAGTGTTTAGAGAAAAAAGTAAAAAATAAAACAAAAACTTTTTTGGTACTTTTAAAAAAATACAGTAAGAAATATGAATAGTAGCTTAGGGTCTTCCAGTGTATAATCTAACTTTATGACTTTATAAAAATATAAATTAATATAAAGTCCTAAATTTATATTCCAAACGAAGTCAGGTAAGCTGCTGTAATGATTTATAAAACCATGTTTCCTTTTATATATGTTTACCTTTGGTTTGTTTTTTATCGTCAGAAGTTAATCTATTTTTTCAATAATGATTCATTAAGAGATTTAAGAATAAGATTTAAAATATTAGAATGGTAGGGAAAAGATAGGAAGGACGGGATATGTTCTATACGTTAAAGTTTAGAAATAGCTTTTGGTTTTCCATATAAAAACTAGATATTCAGTCTTTTGTTGTCACTCGTATTTTTTAAATAAATGATTCCTATTAAACAGAACATAAAAGAACTACAGAAATTAATTTGGTGAGATTTTGAAGTTTCAGTAATGGTTTGAATGGACATATCCCAAGAACCAAGCAATATTACAAATATTAACACTATATGAAGGAATGTGGAGAAACTAAAGAAAGGAAAAGAGTTTAGAAAGGACTTTGTTTATGGATGAGGGGACAAGGATGAAAGTACTAAAGGAAAATCAGAGGTGGGAGAAAAGCTAACCCTGGTGAGTACTGGTATAGAAAGCAAGACCAACAAAGAAATGCAACCTGATGTAACTACGGTTGAAGAGAAAGTGACAACTCCTAAAACAGAAATATGCCTAGACATAATTTATAAATCTTAGAAGACGTAATCTTCTACAAAAGGATGGGCACATGATATAAAATGGGCTGCTGTCTTCAAATTTAATCAAACAGCAAAATCGTGATGTCAGGAATTATTTGGGAAGCGTGAGTGTAAATTAAAAATGGGCTGAGAGATATAGATTTTCTTCTTCCTTAATATTGTTATTTAGTACATCTGCGCTCTTATGAGAAAACTATGGGAAAGATGGGCAATAAACAACTTTTATTATCCCTTGATTAATTTACTTGAGCAGCTACAGAATCAATGAAATTGGAATGAGTAGAGGACCAGCATAGCTGTTTAACATTCTCTGAGTTGCTGGCTCATGTTAAATTATTTAGTATTTAACAAAATGTGCATGTTAACGTGGTGAGTTTATACGGCTCTTTGCTGAACTTGATGCACCTAGTAAGTTATTTTTGCAGAATAAATATTTTATGAGTTTGCTGCAATCTATTTTTTACAAGGGCATTGATTCATACTATCAAGAATCCAGTATGTCCACGTTTGTCAAAATTTTCTCTCCTCAAACATAAATATCCCAAGCATTGCTTATACAGATGTACGTGTACTTTATACATTAAGAATTAAATATTGTTTACATTTTGAAGATAATCCTTTTAAATCAAAAGTAACAAGCTCAGAAGATAAAAAGGTTAAGTAAATTCAGATAGAGACTTATGGTGGCTTGTGTAAATATACAAAATGATACTGAAATTAAGTCCTATAAAATTAACATTTTTGAAGTATACCAGAAAATAGCAATTTACATGATAGTAATGAGACTTTTGAAAACCCATTATGAGATAATCTAGATACATTTTAGTAAAACTGCTTTCAAGTGAACTTTTTACAATACTTTTTGATTTCTTGTTCTCATTATCATATGAAATCAGAGTTATTATACTAAAAAAAAATTTTTTCTGTATTTTGATAAGAAAGTGAACTCAAAAATCAATGTAATAAAATCTACCAAAAGCTATTTCTACTAGATATTATAATAATAGAATATTAAAAACACACCTTTAAATTTTATCATCTTTAACACCTAACTGTAGATATAGGAAAAGGGAAAAATGATGTTCAGATGCATTAATGTTAAAAACCAGTACTATTTTTGCATACCTAATTTATTTTCATTAATATAGGACTTTTAAAAATTTTTTTATTAGATCATAATTGTGTACATTAATTCTATCATAGGATACAATGTGTTGCTTCCATACACAGTTTGAAAAACTCTCATCCAACTGGCCAACATAGCCATTGTGTCCTTCTCATAATTGTTATATTAAGACATTTATATTCGACCTTTAGACAAATTCACATGTACCCTAATAAGGTAAATCATAGGCATTATCCCCACAATATCATTCTCTTCCCCCATCCTCCCCCCTCCCCTCCCCTCCCTCTCCTCTTTCCCCGTAGTCTTGGACTCCATTTGGATTATAGCTTTCCTAAGATAGCTAACAATTAGTTTCATAATAGTGTTGAGTACATTGGATAGTTTTTCTTCCATTCTTGAGATACTTTGCTAAGGAGGACATTTTCCAGCTCCATCCATGTAAACATGAAGGAGGCAAAGTCTCCATCTTTCTTTGTGGCTGTATAGTATTCCATGGTGTACATATACCACAATTTATTGATCCATTCATGGGTTGATGGACACTTGGGCTTCTTCCATGACCTAGCAATTGTGAATTGGGCTGCAATGAATATTCTGGTACAGATATCTGTATTATAGCGTGATTTTTGGTGTTCTCAATATATACCTAACAGGAATTACAGGATCAAATGGTAGATCTATATTTAGATCTCTGAGTGTTCTCCATATGATTTTCCAAAAGGGATGTATTAGTTTGCATTCCCACCAGCAGTGTAGTAGTGTTCCCTTTTCTCCACAACCCTGCTAGCATCTGTGATTTTGGGATTTTGTGATATGGGCTAATCTAACTGGCGTTAGATGATAGTTCAGAGTAGTTTTGATTTGCATTTCTCTGATGATTAAGGATGGTGAGCATTTTTTCATACGTCCGTAGGCCATGCGTCTGTCGAGAGGGGTCCAATTTCATTCTTTTGCTTTTGGCAATCCAGTTTTCCTAGCACTGTTTATTAGCACTGGGGTGTCCTTTCCCCAGTGGATGTTTTTGTTGATTTTGCCAAAGATCAGTTGACTGTTAAGTATGTGGCTTTATTTTTGGGTTCTCTATTCTACATTGTTCTGTGTGTCTATTTTTGTACCAGTACCATACTGTTTTAATTGCTACAGCCTTGTAGTATAATTTTAAGTCAAACAATGTGATACCTGCAGCTTTATTCTTTTTGCTTGGGATTTCTTGGGGTATTTGGCCTTTTTTTTTTTTTTTTGGTTCCATATGAATATCACAATTTTCTCTAATTCTGTGAAAAATGACTTAGGTATTTTGACAGGGATTACATTGAACTTGGAGATTGCTGTGAGCAGTATGGTCATTTTAACAATATTAAAATCTCCTAATCCATAAGCATGAGATGTTTTTCCATTTATGTCATCTACAATTTCTTTCATCAGTGTTTTACAGTTTTCCTTTCCTCTTAGGTATTTTATTTTATTTTTTTTTTTTGCAGCTACTGTAAATGAGATTGGCATCTTTGTTTGGTTCTCAGCTAAACTGTTAGTAGTGTAATGATACAGTACTGATTTCTCTACATTGATTTTTTAAACCTAAACCTTTATTGAATTAATTTTTCAAATATAAGAAAGATTTTTTCAGTGGAGTTTTCTAGATATAAAATCATATCATTAATAAACAGGTATAATTTGACTTCTTTTCCAATTTGGATGTTTTTATTTTTTTCTTTGGCTTGATTGCTCTGGTAAGGTTCCAGTACTATGCTGAATGAGAATGGTAAAAGTGGATATCCTTGTCTTACTCCAGTTCTTTGAGGGAACACTTTCAACTTTCCCTCATTAAGTATGATGTTATCTGTGGGTTTATTGTATATAGCTTTTATTATTTTGAATTATGTTCTATGTTTAGTTTGTTGAGGGTTTTTATCCTAAAGAGATATGGAATTTTATCAAATGTTTTTCTGCATCAATTGAGATAAACACATTGTTTTTATTTTAATCTTGTTTACTTGGTGAATCACATTTATTGATTTGCATATATTGAACCGGTATAAAACCCATTTGATCATGTGTTAATTTTGATGTGCTGAGGAATATGGTTACTAGTATTTTGTTGAGGATTTATGTGTTCATGTTCATGGGAGATATTAATCTGTAGTTGTCTTTTTCTCTTGTGTCTTCATCTGGGTTTGAACCTGCCACCTCCAGCATATGGGGCCAGCGCCCTACTCCTTTGAGCTACAGGCACTGCCCTGTGTTTACTCTGTTTTGCCTTTGCTTTCTCTCCCTTCTACTTTTCTACCATGTTTTGATGCAGCACAAGGTCTCACCAGAAGTTGACCAGATGCAGCTGCCTGATCTTGGGCTTCTAAGCCTCCAGAACTGTGAGCTAAATAAACCTTATCTCTATTCTTTATAAATTACCCAGTCTCAGATATTCTGTTAGAGCAACACAAAATGGACTAAGGCAACATATATTTCATCATTGATAGTTGCCTGGGTCAGGAGTAAGGCAGTGGAGTTTGGGAACATCAGTATTGGGATTGATAATAGTAAATGAAAGGAGGAAATTGGGCTGAATAGGCAAGGGGGAACTTTTGCTCAAATGGCAGACCAAAGGGCAGGACCATCCCTTTCCTGGAGCAGACATACTCACTAAGATCAGGCCAGATGGGGAGTGGGTGGGTAGTGATGAAGGATAGAATGCTTAAGTGCTAAAGGCAGAGGGAGTCAAGATAGGGCTTTTGGAGATAATGAGGAAAACTGTCTTTATTACATACGGTGTCCTCTTTTATAGTTGTGCTAGCTTTGTGTTTAAAGTAACAGTATTCATTTATTGCTGCCGGCTACTGGTGTCCAAGTGGCCTCAGCAGAAGCTGGAGAACTAGTTCTCTGTGTGAAAACTGAGAAATTTGATGGTGTTTTTGCATTCCTGGGTATAGCTGACACTCAGGTTTCTTAATGAAGTAAAAAAATCTTCAAGCTGAAAATCTGTTCTCAGGTCAATGAGAAAGGTGACAGATAATATGTTACTAGCTTTTCTGTCGATTATCCATTATGTTATGAGGATTGTATGTTGAAACACTGTAGATAAAGTGTCTCAATTAAGACTTTAATTTAGATTTAATAACAGTTATTATATGTTAATAAAAGATCAATTAGCAGTTAAATAGCCATTGATCCAGGTACAATAAGTATGTCAGAAAGACATCAAGTTGTCATTGAAAAACTGGAGATTACATGAGCAACATGTGAGCAATTAGATACTCAATATATTCAGGCTATAATGAATGTCAATGCATTTAATTGCTGTTTAACAAGAAAGCCTAATGTAAAGTCTCATGCTTATTAACTCATATACCTATTTCCCGTACTTCAAGAGCTTCATTTATTTATCTAGGGCCAATCCTACTTTCAGGCATGAGCTCATGCTATACTGACTTGTTTATTTACAGTATTTGTTGGTTCCTTCAACAAATACTGTATTTAATTAAGCGCACACTGGGTAAAGTGAGAGAAACACAAGTATTAGGCATAATCCTTGCCTTCACAGAACTTAAAATCTAGTATTGAAATAAGACCCACCTATCAGGAAAAATAAAGGGACAGGGAGATAGTACATTTTCCGATTAAGTTCTGTTACCACTATGTGCAGTTAGAATTTTTCACATGTTAAAAGAAACCTTTGTTATTAGGTGCCACTGAAAATAGGGACTGTTTGTTATAGCATTGTGATATAGCAAAGCTAATTAATAAATTGAATAGAAGAGGGGTTGACAGAGTCAGGCTAGAGATGTGTGTTGTTGCAGGGGAAGCTAAAGCTTTCTCATCCTGAATTTTGGAAAGGGACACTTGAGAAAGACTTTGGCTCTCACTAGGGCAAGTGGGCTCGGAGAAGTAAAAGTTGTTTTTGGTCTTTTAATGCCCAGCATCCCAAAATCTCAATTTCTTTGGGACCATAGAGGAAGCTGGGAAGGAAGCAGACATAAATGTCTGATAAAAATGGTTCAAATAGTGAATTTGGTGACTTATGTCTATAATTCTAACACTCCAGGAGGCTGAAGTGGGAGAATTGCTTGAGTTCAGGAGTTTGAGAATAGCTGGAACAACAGCAAGACTCCATCTCTACCAAAAATAGAAAAAATTAGGCAGGTGTAGTGATGTACTCCTGTATTCCAGCTACTTGGGAGACTGAGGCGGGAGGATTGCTTCAACCCAGGAGTTTGAGGTTGCAGTGAGCTATGATGATGATACTGTACTCTAAGCTCAAGTGACAGAGTAAGACCCTGCCCCACCAAAGTGATTTTTATATTATGTGAATATTATATCAATAAACTGGGAAAAGTATCTATCATCTATCTATCTATCTATCTATCTATCTATCTATCTATCTATCTATCTATCTATCTATCTATCTCTATATATACACATATATATCTGAAAAGGGCATGGTTTAGAGTACCTATATAGCTTAACCTCTCTTTTCCCTGAGAATTGGACTCCTCCCTCTAAGTGGAAGTCCAGAGCAATGTTCTTAATTTTTACCTTGGCTTTCTTGGACATGCTAAGGTCTCTTAGATTCAGGGCTTCTCTGTGAGATGGTACTCCCTCCCCAGACCCTGCTCTCAAAGGTGAGGCACTAGTCCTTTTTTATTTCTGGGCTTCTTTCTCCAGGCTGTTTTTGCCAGGGCCAGGAAGATTTTCATTTTTATTTAAAAAAAAACAAACACCTCATTGTCAGGCACGAAAATAGCTTTATGTCATTATTGCATTCTATCCCACGTCTGTATTTATTTCACAAATAGTTTTCAAGGGCCCTAAGTTCTAGATCTTGAAAATCACATTTATTTTCTCTTCCAGAAAGCTAAGCTTTTACTAGGAACTTCCAGATCATATTTAGTCACTGAAAAGATAATTTCTTTCTTTTAGTACTCCCCCTCATCCCCAGTCAGACTGAGTTGAGGACAGGAGTTCCCTTGGGGCTAATGGCATTTGGGCCATTATATGGGCCATATTATGCCTGTTATATGTGCTATGACTAGTAGAGCCTCAAACTCAAACTTAATAAGTCTCCTACATATGCCAGTCTTGGTTAATGTTTAACTTGGGGGAATTAAAGAGAAAGGGCCTGTGTTTCACTCTAAGTCAACTAGAAGCTCAAATAAGAGATGCTCCACAGAAGATATATTATATGTGTGTGAGAGAGGGATTGAGAGTTTGGCATGGGGAGGCTTTGAGCTGGAGGTGGCCACAAGAATGGTGGAATCTAGGTATTCTCAGGTATTAGCAGGAATCTAGGATATACTGGGGGACAATCTCTTAACATGGGAAAGAAAACTTTAGAAGGCTGGAAATCTGGAGACACTCACTTATGGAGTAAATTACAACTGTAAAATAAGAAAAATAAGCAAAAGAAAAAATATGGGCGGAGGCAGGAGACTCGCTTGAGCCCAGGAGTTGGAGGTTGCTATGAGCTGTGATGCCATGGCACTCTACCCAGGGGGATAGCTTGAGGCTCCATCTCCAAAAAAAAAAAAAAAAAAAAAAAAAAAAGAAAAAATATGCTTGGAAAAGTAAAAAGTTTAGCCACATAATATATTTTGAAGATGGGCTACAATTATTTGTAAATTTAATATTCATTTTCCAATTTAGATTTAGCTAGGTGAATTTATGTTGACAGAGCTAAACTTTAGCTTTGAAAACTACCTTTAAAGTATGTAGATTGTATCTTAATAAATGACTTTCTAGGGTCTGATTTTACTTCCGCCTCAGGAAGAGCTCTCTGTGGAGTACACACGAAGTGAGAGGGCATGATAAGCACAAGGGAGGCAAAGATAGAAAAGACAAATGTTAGAGCTCAGGGGCAGCACAGGCGAGTATGGCGTGTGGAGAGAGAGAGATGAAGGGCTGTTGTACATAGGACAGGCTCAGGGCTGAGCTAGGCCAACGTGGAGGGTGCTTGTTATGTCCAAATCTTATTTTACTAGATAATCCAATAGATGAAGGGACTGTACAGAGTAATTATTTTGCAGTAATTTTTTCCCACTCCCCCCACTTTTGGCAAGGGGAGGAAAGAGAAAATAAAGGGAGTGAAATGATAGAAACTTTGTGTGCTTCTTGTTCTCAGATCTTTCCTTCCTCTAGAAAAATCGTGACATCATAAATTAATCCTGACCACAGGAGGCAAGGGAAGTTTCCACCAGGGCCCTACCACATAAAAATGATGGGCTTCAAGGGAGTTAAAAGGAGATTTGAATAGCAAGTACTTAAAAAGACTCCCTTGTTCTCCACCTCCAGGTCTAATAGCCCTTCCAGAGCAGACACAGAGCATTCTAAGAGAAATGAAAATATCCTTCCTAAACACATGCAAGCATATAACAAAAGCCAAGTTAAGAAGGTTAGCGACTTAGTTGTCTCAGCAACATGTCATCAAGTTGAGATGAGCAGGCAACACAGATAACACGAGGGAGAAGGAAAACATCACAAGCCACAAAGAGGGAAAAGCCGGGATGCTGAGAAAAGCAAAGCCAAGCCCTTTTTCTTGCTGTTTCATTAAGGAGAACTTAACTTTTAAATAGTGTCTCAAAAAAAGCGAAAATAGAATCTGCTTTTGTGTAACTTATGTACTTGGTGTGTGTTAAGAAATTGTGTTATCAGCTTTCCTGTGTGGCAACACATTCAAAAGCAAAATTGTTAGGATGCCCATATAAATCCACAGAGGAACACAATGGGATTAGATTTTTAAAAAATAGTTTTGGGGCATTATTGGTATGGGATAAACATGTAGAAATGACCAAAGGTAGATTACTTTGCTTACCTGAACTAAGACTCATCATAAAATATGGCACAAAATGAGACAGGGGGACATTTTCTCTGCCCTCCTAAGGCTGTATTCAAAAAATCGCTGACATCTGGTTCCTAGGAGAGAGAAATTTGTGATTGTGAAAATGAGAGATTTACACTGTCAGTAAACTTGTTACTGGACTAGAAGAGTTGGGGTAGGAGGAAAATGAAAGGAAGGCAGGACAAAAGAGGCAGGATAAGGTGGAGAGGGCAGCCTAAGCCACCGCTACATGTTTCTGGTTATTAGAAAATGTGTTTTCATATTGAGTCAACAATCTACCTCCAGGTAACCTTCCAAATACTTTCCTTACCCAGGAGCCATGCAGAACAAATCAGCCTTCTCTGGGCCACAGCAGTTCTTCAGATATTTGAATGATACATGTCTTTACCTGATCTCTTCTCTAGGCTGAGGATTCTTGAAGTGTGGTCTCCAATCAGCAATATTAGCAACAAGTGGAAACTTGTTCGAAATGCAAATTACCAGCCCCTCATTCCCCACTAAGGGAAATTTGTGGTTCAACAAGTCCTCCAAATGATTCTAAAGGATGCTCAGATTTGAGAACCATTGCTCTAGGCTAAGAAACCTTTGTTATTTAATTTTCCCATCTTAATTCATTTATTCACTTACACATTCATACATCAAATATTTCTTCCTCATCCATAAATATGAGGTTGATGTTTGATTCTATGTGTCAATCCTTTCAAAGGATTTCCTGGAATAAGCATAATGTTTGTTGGTAGAAGTGAGTGACCTTCATTTTGTCTGTCTGAAAGACCCCTGGTATTTTGGCTATTAGTGTCTACTAGGCCCTATGCTTGGAGAGGGGGATTCCCTCCTAGACTTGGGGGTGAATTATGATGTATGAGCAAGTCACTGTGGTCTCATTCCCTTTGCCAGGAATTGGTTTAGATATGAGTGTGCAGCTCAGTCTTGGCCATTGGAATTTTCTCTTATGCTTTATTTCTTTTGTTCTTAAATGTACATTTAGTGGATTTGGGGAGGAAAGTAGACAGGTACATGTGCTCCATCTTCCATCTCAAGTTGAAAGCCTGACTGTGCTTCAACACACTGAGCCTATGTTAATGTATCAGTTACCTATTGCTGCATAACAAAACATCCCAAAATTTAGCAGCTTGAAACAGTAGCTATTTTATTTTTTCACAGTTTGACGGGATAGCAATTTGAGATGGACTTAGCTGGGCAACTTTTCTTCTAATCTTATCTGGGGCAGTTGGTGGCTGCAGCTATCTGGCAGCTGTACAGGGACATGATGGTCTAAGAGGTGTGGTAGTTGGTGCTGCTTGTTAGCTATAAGGCTCATCTCTGGTCCATGTGGTCTCTCCTCCTTCAGTAATTTAGCCTAGACTTCTTCACATGGCATTTTCAGGGGAGTATTCTAAGAAGGTGAGAAAAGAACCTCAAAGCTTTTTAAAACCTAGATTCAGAAGTCATGTGTTATTTCTGCCATATTCCATTGGATACAGCAAGTCATAAGCCCAGTTCAGATTCAGAGGCTGGTGAAATAGATTCTACCTCTCGAGGGTAGATTTGCAAAGTGATATTAAAAGGGGATATAGAGCAGTGGTTCTCAACCTTCCTAATGCCATGACCCTTTAACACAGTTCCTCATGTTGTGTGACCCCCAACCATAAAATTACTTTTGTTGCTACTTCATAATTTTAATTTTGCTACTGTCATGAATCCTAATGTAAATATCTGATATGCAGGAGACCCCCAAAAGGGTCATGACCCATAGGTTGAGAACCACCGATATACAGAGACGTAAGGCTTTTATGACTGAATTTTACGATTTGGTATTTGTATACTTAAAACTATATGACTTTATTTTTTAATATAAGTAATATATACTGGGTATATAGTATGGAAAGGAAATAAAGGAAAAATATTGTCTCAAATTTTACTTTCAGGAAGTAGCCTAATAACTTTAAGTGAAAATCATTCCAAGTAGTTCTTTAAGTGTAAATGAAATGAAAAATGCAGAATAATTTTGTAAAAATTGGATCTTACCATATATATTTAAAAAATAAAAAAGCATTAAATTGAATTTTTCTTGAATTCAGCAGAAGAATAAGAAACCAAAGAGAAACCAAAGAAATTATGAAACTTTAGATAATATTTTTTCACCATAAAGATATTAGATCCTAAAAGTTCTCCCTAAGGTTACAAAAAAGATTATAAAAAAATTAAGAAAGCTAGAGTTTTTTTTAATATCCAGGTTTAATTTTAGAAATATTGATTGACTCTCTGCTATGAAAGATAAGGAAATTAAAACTTTTAATCTTCCTCTCACCTCATTTCCTACTCCCCTCATCTTCTGCATTTTTTAGTAATGTTTTTGAAAGTCAGAGCATAAAGCATTTATATTCTACATTTATAATTCTATGATTCTATAATTATCATGGTTTAGTCTTATATCTGTAATTAAATGAATTTTCTGCTCCCTACCTTCCTTGTACCACAGATTCTGCTTTTCTGAATTATTTTTTAAAATTATGATTCATTTTTTGGTTTGTTGGATTTCCTTGTCAAGTTTTTTTGAAGTTGAACTCATAGTACTTGCTCTGTGTGCTATGGCATACTTCCAAATTTCTGTTGTTGTCTTCCTACTGTACTGGCTAGTATAAATGTTTGGTGTCCTAACTTTCCCCATAAGACTTTGTGGGCATTGTTCCAGTGCATCAAATTTTGCACTTCAGATTTTGTACTTCTTCTATAACAGCTCCTCTATTTACTTTCTATTGGCTGAATTTATTATTGGCTAGATTTTTAAAGAAGGATTCTTAGATGCTTAATTCCTTATGGTCTTTTATGTTGAGAATGTTTGTTACCTTTGTATGTCTGGCATTCACCTCTTTATAAGTGATTATACATTTTCTTTTTTTTTTTTTTTGAGACTGCTGGATGCATACTCTTTGTATCTCAATAATGCAAGAAAGTGATGTTTTGTTAATGATTCCATGTTGGAATTTTCTAGTACATGTCATTAGTTCTTACTTTATAGCAGGACATTTTCTTATGTTATATCTCTAACTGAATTTTATTCTGCTTCAGGGCACTTTTTCAAGGATGATTCCTAAGTTAGATGGCCTTTGTTCTTTATACATTATCTTCTAAGTACTTTAAGAATCATCTTTTTTCCTAAGATTTATTTTTTTATTATCTTAATGTCATTCCTCAAGCAGTGATTTATTCTTCAGTCAGGTCTAGATTATTGACTTTTTAAATGGTTTATTAGTTCTTTAACAATGTAACTTTAGACCTCAGGTTATTTCATAGTTATGTAATCTCTCTTTTGGTCCCATTATGTTGTTTTTAAATTTAATTTTCATACTTTTTTTTTCTCTTCAGAGACAGGGTCTTGGTATGTTGCTTAGGTTGGATTTGAACTGCTGGGCTGAATTGGTCTTCCCACTTCAGTCTCCGGAGTAGCTATGATTACAGACCCATGCCAGCACACCTGGCTGTTTTTATACTCTTGATTATTGATCTCACGTTTTTATTAAGTTTCTCTGTAGCTCAAATCAATTTCAGGACATTTTCTTTTAAAATGGGTATTTTGTCATTAGCATTCTGTGTTCCTTTTGCTGTGGTAATTTGTGTAATTGCTACACTTTTTCTTTTCTTTTCTTTTCTTTATGGCCAGGGCTGGGTTTGAACCTGCCACATCCGGCATATGGGGCTGGCACCCTATTCCTTTGAGCTACAGGCACCACCCTACTACATTTTTTCTTTCTTTCTTTTTTTTTTTTTTTCTTTTTTTGAGACAGAGTCTCATTTTGTCACCCTTGGTAGAATGCTGTGGTGTCACAGCTTACAGCAACCTCCACTCTTGGGTACAAGAGATCCTCTTGCCTCAGCCTCCAGAGTAGCTGGGGGTAGAGGGGCCTGCCACAACACCTGGCTATTTTTTTGAGATGGGGTCTTCCTCTTGCTCAGGCTGGTCTTGAACCTGTGAGCTCAGGCAATTTACCCATCTCAGCCTCCCAAGTGCTGGGATTATAGGCATGAGCCACTGTGCCCAGCCTACATTTTTTCTTTTTATCTTGTCCATGTTGATGTTGGAAGCTCTGTTCATCCCTTTATTTTCTCTGAATGACTGTGGTCAAATTCTCCTTGGCTTCCTTCCTTCTGTAGCCTGTTGTTTTTCTTCTCAGCCATAATTTGAGAGCTGAGTTATCGCAGTTTTATTCACTTTTCAATTTCCCAGGGGCACAGGGCAGGAGCTGGGGTTGAGAGTGGAGGAGGAGAATTCTCCCAGAGTCATAGACAAGCTTTGCTGTAGGACCTGGGCTCTGGGCTATCTTCTGAGATTTTGTAATATGAAATGGCCTATTCTGTATTTACACTTTGTGGTCAGGGTATATCTGTGTCCTAGAGAGATTATTCCCAGCTTCAGATCATCCTTGGAATTCAGCTTGGCACCTTGAAAGGCCATTTCCCTCTTTCTACATACCCCTAAATTCCATTGTGGGTAGTAGGGGTCTTTTTACTTGAGAGTTTTACCATAACTAGGGATCAGGCCCTAGTTTTCTGTCTAGACTGAAGACTGTTGAAGGAAGTCTCAGGATTTTGTTGATTCACCTTTTCCTCACATTGGTTTCTAGAGCTGAGGGCAGAGTTAGGAACTTAAAGAGCCACACCATAACCTTGATTCACTTCTTGACCCCTCATTTTTTGAAGTTTGTAGATGTTTGGATTATTGTTTATAAATTTTTTGCTGCTATGATTATTATTTACTAATTCTAGATCATTTCATCAAATATGAGAGATGGAGAGTATGTCTAGCTTCTTTTTGCTACATTTATCCTGGCCCAACTTTATTTTTATATAAGTTATATATGTTGATTTCTTCCTTTGAGATTTTAAAGTGGTAATATAAGTTTTTTTTTTTAATATTTTTTCTCTTCTAGAAAATGTAGGAAAGTCTCTTTTTACTTCTTTAGTTCTGATATTCCCCAAATACAGGAAAGAATGGTGATAGGGCAGCACCTGTGGCTCAAAGGAGTGGGGCGCTGGCCCCATATGCCAGAGGTAGGGGGTTCAAACCCAGCCCCAGCCAAAAATGGTGATAACTAAGAATAGGAAAAAAACCACCACAAATTAATGACAGTTATAAAACAATATTAAACAAACCAAAAAATACCCTACAACTTTTACTGAATCTCAAAATTGAGCTTAGAGCCAAAATTTTCACATAGGTAACATTATTTAGTTTAGGATGGGTAATGGTCTCATTTTTAAGACAAATAAAATGAGTTTCAGAGACCTTGGATTATCTTAAAGCTCAAAGACACACCAGAGTTGTACTTTCAACTCAGTCCTGTGTTTCCATCTAAGCCAGGCGTCCTCAAACTATGGCCCACAGGCCACATGCAGCCCGCTTGCAGCCCACCTAGGACATTTATCCGGCCTTCCAGGTGTTTTTGCCACTGCTACCTGTCCTGTTTAGCAGTCAATTTGTCCTGGGGCCTGCAGTCTGGCCTTCCTACAGTCTGAGGGACAGTGAACTGGCCCCCTGTTTGAAAAGTTTGAGGACCCCTGTTAAGCTTTCCTTCCAGTACTCCCCCCCCCCCCCAGAAGGAGTCCAGAGAATCTGTGCTGTTTGGTTAGAGGGAGCACCAAAGGTAGCAAAGATAATAGCTTTGCCAGACAGAGGAAGTACAGAAGGGGATAGCTCAATCTGTTACCAGATTGGTGATAGCTCCCCAAGGGATAGTCTTTCCTCAGAAATTTTAAAGCATGGTCAACTTTTTTTTTTAATTAAATCATAGCTGCATACATTAATGCAATTATGGGGTACAATGTGCTGGTTTTATATACCATTTGAAATATTTTCATCAAACTGATTAACATAGCCTTCACTGCATTTTCTTAGTTATTATGTTAAGACATTAATACTCTACACTTAGTAAATTTAACATGTACCCTTGTAAAATGCACCGTAGTTGTGTTCCCACCAATTACCCTCCCTCCACCCATCTACCCCCTCACCCTCCCCTTCCCCCTTCTTCTTGGGCTATAGTTGGGTTATAGTTTTCATATGGAAGTGTGAGTGCTTATAAATTGGTTTCATAGTAGGGCTGAGTACATTGGATACTTTTTCTTCTATTCTTGAGATACTTTGCTAAGAAGAATATGTTCCTGCTCTATCCATTTAAACATGAAAGAGGTAAAGTCTTCATCTTTTTTTTAAGGCTGCATAATATTCCATGGTGTGCATATACCACAGTTATTGATCTATTCATGTGTTGTTGGCACTTGGGCTTCTTCCATGACTTAGCAATTATGAATTGGGCTGCAATAAACATTCTGGTACATATATCTTTGTTATAATGTAATTTTTGGTCTTTGGATATATACCTAGTAGAGGAATTGAAGGATTGAATAGCAGGTCTATTTTTAGATCCCTAAGTGATCTTCAAACTTCTTTCCAAAAGGAATGTATTAGTTTGCATTGCCACCAGCAGTGTAGAAGTGTTCCCTTTTCTCCACATCTATGCCAACATCTCTGGTTTGGGGATTTTGTGATGTAGGCTAATCTTACTGGGGTTAGATGGTATCTCAAAGTGGTTTTGATTTGCATTTCTCTGATGACTAAAGATGAGGAGCATTTTTTCATATATCTGGAGGCCTGGCACCTGTCTTCTTCAGATAAATTTTTCTTCAAGTCCCTTGCTCACCATGTGATGGGATCACTTGTTCTTTTCTTGCTAATAAGTTTGAGTTCTCCGTGGATTCTGGTTATTAAACCTTTGTCAGAGACATAACCTGCAAATATCTTCTCCAATTCTAAGGCCCGTCTGCCTGCTTTACTTACTGTGTTTTTGGCTTACAGAAGCTTTTTAGTTTGATCAGACCCAGTAATGTATTTTTGGTGTTGCTTCAATTGCCTGGGGGGTCCTCCTCATAAAATGTTTGCCCAGGCTGATTTCTTTAAGTGTTTTCCCTGCACCTTTCTTCTAGTATTTTTATGGTTTCGTGTCTTAATTTTAAATCTTTAATCCAATGAGAGTCTATCTTAGTTAATGGTGAGAAGTGTGCGTCCAGTTTCAGTCTTCTATAGGTTGCTAGCCAGTTCACCCTGCACCATTTGTTAAATAGGGAATTTTTCCCTACTGATTGTTTTTAATTGCCTTGTCGAAGATCAAATAATGATAAGTAGTGGGTTCATTTCTTGGTTCTCTATTCTGTTCTATACATCCACCTCTCTGTTTTTGTGCCAGTACCATGCAATTTTGATCACTATCGATTTATAGTATAATTTGAGGTCTGGAAGCGTGATTCCTCCTGCTTTGTTTTTATTTCTGAGTAATGTCTTGGCTATTTGAGGTTTTTTTATGACTCCATATAAACGAAGTATTATTTTTTTGAGATCTTCAAAGTATGACAGTGGAGCTTTAATAGGGATTGCATTAATATTGTATATTGCTTTGAGTAATATGGACATTTTAACAATGTTGATTCTTTTCAGCCATGAGCATGGTATTTTTTTCCATTTGTTAACATCTTCAGCTATTTCTTTTCTTAGAGTTTCTTAATTCTCTTTATAGAGATCTTTCATGTCCTTTGTTAGGTAAACTCCCAAATATTTCCTTTGGCACTACTGTGAAAGGAATAGAGTCCTTGACTATTTTTTTTAGCTTAACTATTGTTGGTATGTATAAAGGGAGTTTAAAGCCAATTGTATCTGCAAATAAAATTGCAACACCTACTTTTTTCTGATTTCCATTTGCCTAAATTATAGATGACCATCCCTTCTCCCTGAGTCTAGATTTATCTTTTAAGGTAAGATGAGATTCTTGTATGCAGCAGATATTTGGCCTGAGTTTTTGTATCCAATCAGCCATTGTATGCCTCTTTAGAGGAAAACTTAAACCATTCACATTAAATGAGAATATTGATAAGCCTGGTAGTATTTTGGGTATAGAATTTTTTGAAAGTCCAATGGACATTTTTAATCCTTTCATTACTATGGAAGTTGGAGTTTGATTAAAAATTTCTGAGTGAGTTTACTTTTGTGGTGGAGGATTGTGCTGGTCATTATGGAGGATAGGTCTGAGAATACCCTGGAGAGCTGATTTAGTTATGGCAAATTTCTTCAACATGTGTGTGTCATTAAAGTATTTAATTTCCCCTTCATAAATGAAACTCAGTTTAGCTGGATACAGGGTCCTGAGTTGAAAGTTGTTTTGTTTTAGGAGATTAAAAGTCAATGACCACCCTCTTCTAGCTTGAAAGGTTTCAGAGAGAGATCTGCAGTCATTCTAATATTTTTCACCTTGTAGGTTATGGTTTTCTTATGTCTGGCTGCTTGCAGAATTTTCTCCTTCATATTAACCTTGGCAAATTTAATTATAATGTGTCTCAGAGATGCCTTATTCGGGCTGAGTCATGATGGGGTTCTGAAACTCTCTGTTATCTGAATCTCAGAATTTCTTGATATGTCTGGGAAGTTCTCTTTCATTATTTCATGGAGCAGAGCATCTGGTCCTTTTGAAGCCACCTCGTCACCTTCAGGAATTCATTTAAAGTGAATATTAGTTTTCTTTGAATTATCCCAGAGCTCTCTGGAGAATGATCCATTCTAGCTGTCCACTTTTCTTCCTCTTCGAGTGTTTAGGAGCATACAAAAGCTTTGTCTTCAATGTCAGAAATCCTTTCTTCTGCCTGTTCCATTCTGTTACTGAGGGGTTCTACTGTATTTCTCAGATCTTTGAAGGCTACAAGTTCTTGTCTCAATGTGTTAAAATCTATGGTGATTTTGTTTTGAATTCATGAATTCTCAAGACAACTTTTGAAATGCCCCTTGAATTTCTAATTCCAACTTTACCTCCATTATATTAATCTTATTTGCAATCCAAATTCTAAATTCAACTTCTGACATGTCAGCCATCTGTTTATGAATGGGGTCTCCTGGTATATCCTCCATGTCTTTCCTTGGGGGAATTGATCTACTCTGATTATTCGTGTTGCCAGAGTTTTTCCACTGATTCTGCCCCATGATTATTTTACACCATTAGCTAGATGAGCAGATAAGGTGAAGTTGTGTTGGGGCTCCTGGAGTGGGGATTAACCAGCTCTTTGCCCAAGAGCTGGAACTTGTGTCTGTACCTTTTCCCCTAGAGCTTTGCAAAGGACCTGTACAGTGCTACAGTCTGAGACACTGGGGTCTTGTTTGGTGTGGTAGGGCTAAGTGGCTCTGTCTTGTTTTCAGCTGATCTCTGTCCACTCCCAGTGAATCAGTACCTCTGTGTTGAAGTCTCAGATGGGGAGAAAGGCCATAAACTAAGTCACCCTGCCCCCCAGGGGCAACAACTAGAAAAGGAAAATCAAACCTTTCCACAACCACACACCCAGGGTATCACTTGGGATAGTCCATGGGTGATTGGCCCAGGTCAAAGGTTCCAAATCAATTGTCCCAGTCAGCACCCAGTCTCAAGTGGGAGAGTTCAAAAGGTCTCCACCAATTAGAAAGCAGGAGTCTGCTAGAAACTCAAGTATGACTCGCTCCAGTGCTCCCTGGAGTCAGAAGGACCCACCCAGTAAATGAATTAGTCCAGAAAGGTTGATGTCTCCTTTCCCACCTTGCTCCTCTGTCACACCTAGTCACTGGTAACCATGCAGGGCTGTGACCCAGTTCCCTCCAATGAGCAGATGCTCCAGGGGTTTATACCTGCCTGAGTCACAGAGAGATCTATGTCTCCTCATCCAGACCTCTGCACTCTGCCAAGAGGTGGCAGGGAGCGCTGGAACCTGACAACCTCTGGTGCTTAATGGAAGCTGGGGTGGTTCAGTCAGTTCCAGCCCCACCCTAGATTGATGTTGCTGCCACTTATATTCTGGGAGAAATAGCGATTCTGTCCCCTGCAGGCCAGGCTCTGTTTGAGTTCACAGAAATTGTGGCTCAGCCCTGTCCTGTGCTGTTGCCATTGCATGGATTGTCACAGAGCTGGCCTCACTGCACTCTGTGTTGGGGTGGGCATGGTTAAATCTCACATTCAGCTCACAATTTTTATCTCTACCTGGGCTGGTGTAGTTGCTCTGCTTGCTTTTGTCTCAGCTATGAACCCTTGGGGGCCAAGTGCTTCTTAGTTTCACTAAAGCAGCACTTCTGACTCTGTCTCACCCTGGGAGTATGCCATCTCTGTGCACCATTTTCTAATCTCTGTCCCCACTGTGCCCCGCCTAGGCAGGTACCTCCTCAGGCATACCCTTTACTCACAGAGCCTGCATTTCCATCCCAGATCTGTTCTGCCAGTGGCTGCCACCAGACACTCCCCAAGAGAGGCGGGGAGTGTCTTTCCAAAATATGCCCAGGTGTATGAGTCCTATTATTCCCACTGATGCTGCCACTCTGTGCTATAGGGCACTGCCACTTCCTCTCAGTCCACGGTCCTCTCCTTACCCCTATGTCACAATTCAGCACAGACCTGCAATAGCCCATGCCCTGTCCACACCTCTCAAGAAAACTCCCCAGAATCTGGACTCCATGGGGGACAGACTTCCAGACCTTAGGATGAGAGTGGAGGGGAGCACTGGGAGTTTAGAACTGCAGGTAAAGAATTTGTACAGTTTTATGCCTAGTGAGAGAGTGCCACTAGTGTTAGTGGGTCTTCTCTGGGGAAGGATTTCCAGTTTTTAGAGGGTTTCTTCAGTGGGATAAAATAGGAGAGTATCAGAACTCTGGTCATTTGTTTGTAGAAAGTATACTGTGAGCTCTTCTCATGGGGGAAGGTACTCCCATTCCCTTGGCATGGATTTTGTTCCTATTGTTTGTTTCCTTAGGGTCACAGCTTGCCTCAGCAGGGTTGATGAGAGTTCTTCAACCTTCTCTCTTGGCTCAGCTCCAAACCATTAGCTTACTTGCTAAACTTCTGTCCTTTAACTCTCCTTCTGGATGGGAGCCTCTGTGGAAAGCTGGCTCCAGCCAGCCATCTTGCCTCCGTACCACATGGTCAACTTTTTATTTGGACTTTAGAGAGAGGCCTAATGTAATTTTAGGGAGAAGAGACTTAGGGTTATTTATATTAGTTGTAAGAGATACTGCATGAATCACCTATTGTGTAACAAATACCTCAAACTAATTGCCTTCAAGCAAAATCATTTATTCACACCTGTGCACCTGCCAGTGACTAGGGGTGGGCCAATCCAGGTCTGACAGGCCTGATTCAAGTTGGATCCAGGTTTATTCTAGGTATCTATCATCCTCCTTTCTTCAGTGAGCTGCCTGGGGCATATTCTTATTATGGTAATGGTAGGAGTGCAAGAAATCATACCCATGTAAGCAAGTACATTGCGATCTATTGTAGTCATTTTTGCTAGCATTTATTGCATTGGCCAGAGCAATTCACATGGTTGAGTTCTAGGTCAAAGCCTCCAGTAAGAGGATCTGTGAAGTTATTTGGCAAAGGGTATGAATGCAGGAAGAAGTAAAGAGGTAGAATCAATAATTTAATAATCTGCAGGACCTAGAAAGATTTTCCTCCCAATATTTAGTTTTAATATTGTATTAATATATATATATATATATTTTGAGACAAGGTCTTGCTCTTTTGCCCAGGCTAAAGTATAGTGGCATCATCATAGATCAAACTACTTGGCTCAAGCAATCCTTCTTCCTCAACTTCGGGGACTACAGGCACACAACACCGAGTCCAGCTAATTTTTCCATTTGGTTTGAGATGGAGTCTCACTCTTGCTCAGTTGAGCTGGTCACTAACTCCTGGCCTCAAGCAAACCTCCTGTCTCAGCTTCTCAAAGTGCTAGGATAATAGGTATGAGCCCTCATACCTGGCCTAGGAAGATTTTTTGAATACAGACAAGAAAAACAGCATGAAAGTGTTGAGAATGAAAGGCATTAAGTTGAAGAGGTTCTGTTTTTTTTGGAGAGGTTATCTCTGGGAGCACAAAGTACAGGCTCTCAGGATAACTCAAGAATTCTCCTAAATGAGGCCTGACATTGAATGATGAGGATGGAAATACAGCCTTAATAAAAGTCAGAAATGACCTATTGTCTTGGGGCCCTATTTACCTCATACGCTATTTTGCTAGGCTACAATCCTCAGAAGGCCAAGGATTATTTCTGCCTTTTTCTTTGCTATTTTTTCTGGAACTTAATTCATTCCTTGCCACATAATAGGTTTCCCATGGTTCTTTACTTAATTAATCAACAAATACAGGACTGAATGAATGAAACATGGAAGCTATGTTTGAGGGAATTTTTAAGCTGTTGCTTTTTTCTGTGGCTTGTACAAAACTTCTATAATAATTGAGCAGTAGCAAGTCAGGGCTGCACCAGAGTCCACTGAAAGCATGGACTCAGAATGGAAGTCCAGTTTTAGAGCCTTCACAATGCTGACCATTGACCAAGAATTAATGCTGTGTTTCATGTTCTGGGAACATTTTAAAAATAAAAAAGAATTAACTCTGAAGAAAATGTGTGGGGAACGAGTGGCCTCAAATCTATCTAGAGAAAAGTTAAAAAGAGGAAATGGACAGCAAACAGTTTCCCAGATTGAAGAAAGAACCATTCTGGGACTTCCTTTTATAAACCAGATGGCAACCTCCAGCTGGCTGCCCTAGAGATACTAAAATTGGAAGTACTCAGGAGCTAAGCAGACCCACCCACTTGCAGGGCTGTGGGAGGCCCTGGATGCTAGGGTTTGTAATTATCTCCTAACTGAGTTTTTGTGTGGTAACATTGCTGGCAGAGTGAAAGCTACTGCAGCATTTTCTGCATTAATTTGAAATTGCCTCAAGTCATATTATTTTATGGATATAAAGATGTAATGCTGGTTAGATCAACATTTAAGTCCTGAGATTTTTTTTTTTTTTAATATTGGATGGTGGTGGTGGTTGATTAGAGGTGGAGTAGTGGCAAAAACAATTTCATTTGCACTTTCTTATATCATTGGTGTTGATGTAACCATATCTACCATTTTGGAGAAACTTTGATGATGATTATAAAAGTTTTAAATATGTATGGCCTTTGGCACCAAGAGGGGCTTTTTCATGAGGACTTTGTGGACCATGTTAAGGCATTTTGTCTATATCTAAGGAGCAAAGGAAAATTATTATAACGTTTTTAAAGTAAGAAGAGCTGGATGTCAAGTTTGGTGATCTGATCAGATTTCTTTCTTACTTTCTTTCTTTGAGAAAGTACCAAATGAGAGACAATTGTAAATATTTAGGTGAAAGAAGATGGTGCTTGGTCTGAAGTGGTAGTGACAGCTTAGCAAAGTATCTCAAGAACGGAAGAAAAAGTATCCAATGTACTCAGCCCTACTATGAAACTAATTTATAGCTTTCATAGGAAAGCTATAACCCACTTATAGCCCAAGAATACGGGGGAAGTTGAGAGGGAGGAGAAGGGAGGGGAGAGGATGGGTGGAGAGAGGGTGATTGGTGGGATCATGTCTATGGTTTATCTTTTAAGGGTACATGTGAATCTTTCTAAATGAAGAATATAAATGTCTTAACACAATAACTAAGAAA
>CAUYQV010150432.1:0-44188 GCA_963574575.1 Galagoides demidoff | reverse complement strand
CCAGACTAGAATTACTTTTCTCCCTTGGATGCAGCAAGGTTACAGTTCAACCTTCCTTGCAATTGCATGTGGCCACAGGACCGAATGCTCGCCAACTGGCCACGGGTGAATGCTCACCAACTGGCCATGGGTCTGAATGCTCACCAACTGGCCACGGGACTGAATGCTCGCCAACTGGCCATGAGACTGAATGCTCACCAACTAGCCATGGGACACAATGCTTGCCAACTGGCCATGGGACTGAATGCTCGCCAACTGAATGACATCTCAAGGGATGTTATTTGCCACTTCTAGATCTGGCTCAGACCAACCTCCCCCCCCCCCCCCCACCCCGGGCTCCTTTATATTCTTTTCCCTTCTAGAGCTACTCCTGTGGAAGCTACATGTTGAGGTTGGTGGAGATGCCACCAGCCTGCAATGCTCAGTAGCTTTCTGCCACCCTCCATCCCTTTCCTTCAACCTCCAACTGGGACCCCCAAAGGTCTCACACCATTCCAGTCATCAAAGTCACAATCTCTTTCTTCAGCCCATGGTAAACATGATCATTTTTCTCTGATTACTTATCAGGGAGCATATTTCAATTGCATCCCCCTACTAGTATATAGTGTTTTTTTGTTTGTTTGTTTGTTTTTAAGCAGAATTACAACAAAAACAAGTTGTTAAAACACTTTTCAAACGTTCTGGTACACACTTTATTATCTTTTCTTTCTGGGCAATCTTGGGGAACATGGTGGAAGAGTAGGTAACAAATGCCTCATCATTTTTAACTACATAATACCAAAAGCAATATCTTACTTCAGCTTCATTTAGTGTACATTACCACTGAGTTCAGGTTTTAGTAGGCAAGCTGTATAATTAAAATATGTGCAGATATTAGAATGAGCATGACCATTCTAGAATATTGTTTGTCCTATCATATTCAAAATTAAGTTGATAAAAAATTTAAAATCTGGACAATGAAGGATATGAAGTAGGAAATAAAGACAATTTTATTTCTTTTTTTTATAAAAAGTAATTTCTTCAGCTTAAGGAGATATGGTCACATCAGGCAAGAGTGGGGAAAAGAACTGCTTCAAATAGCAAGGGAGGTGGCGTGTGGTTTAAGGTTTAGGAGTTGACATGTCCTCTGAATCTTTTTGTAGAGGTCTAATACCAGTTATTAGATTCATCATTTATTTTAATCAAAGCTTGAACTTTTCCAGAGAGATCTGGTAATTAAGAGAACTCAACATTTTTTACAATTTGGCAGACAGTACATTCAAGTATTGCACTTGATTCTTGGCTTCTGTAGGCTTCCAAATGTACCGCAATGTAGAAAATTGGCTGATTTGAGGCTGTGCATTGAGAATTTTGAGCTTGCCGTGCTCATCTTTAATCTCTCTATTGTCCAAAAAAAGTCAACTTCTTTTCATTCTTATTGTTCTAAAGCAGAGGCAACTCAGTTTTATAAAACCTTGCTTTAAAAGGGTACTTTATTCCAGGAGACCACAGTTGATAATTCAATTATAAAATCCATTGTTGTAAGTCCCCGTGTACTGGAATCACATCCCTGAACCCCAGCAGGACTTTGCCTAGCTTCAGGCCCAAACAGGCAAGACAATTGTCTTAATCTGTTTGTGTTGCTGTAAAGGAATATATGAGGCCAGGCAATTTATAAAGAAAAGATATTTATTAGGTTTGTAGTCTGCAGGCTATACAAGAAGCAAGGTGCCAAAACCTGCTTCTGAAGAGTGACTTGGCTGCCTCTCCTTGCCCTGGGAGCTGAGGGGGCCTGGCTCGTGCCAATCACAGGGCGAGAGAGGAGGTAGGCAACAAGGAGAAAGAGGTGTCAGGCTCCTTTCAACAGTTCTAGAGGGAAATAAGAGGGACAACTCACTCACTCACTTGGGCCAAGAATGGCATTGAGACACTCATGTCAGACCTGCCTTCCTGATCCAAACACCTCTCACCAGGCCCCACCTCCAAATCAGGGAATGATTTCAACATGAGACTTGGTGGGGAGGAGCAAACAAATTCAAACCAAAGCAATAACCAATTCCAGATTTTTTAAGAGTTCATTTCCCATTATGTACTTGTCAGTGTCCTTGGATACTAATGAGAGAAACTATCTCTGATTAATCTAAGTAAAAAAGGAAATACATTTAAAGACTGTGAGATAGTGAAACTATCAGTGAGAGGTCTGGAGAACCAGCTTTCAGAAAGGGCAGAGACAGAGGAGATCAGCACTGCCAGGAATAGCCTCAGGTGCGTCTCTTGAGGACCCCACCTGCCCTGGCACCACTGTCAATGGACATTTCCTGAGTCCCTGACCTCTCCGCCTCAGAGTCCCTGTCACTGCACTCTCGTGTCTGCTCAGCAGTGCAGATGCTTTCCATAATGTGCTTGACCCCTGCATGCTGCATGATAAGATATATGGACGAGGAGAAGCCTAAAATCACCAGTATGAGCTACGGTGGGTGAGTAACCGACGAGTCGTTTGGCTTTAAATGTTTATTCTTCCATTACCATTTTGTTTAATTGATGCAAAATGCTCTGACTACAAGTAAAAATTCCAGCCACTGTACGGGCACCCACACCTACCGAATTTCTAGCTTCTTCTTTATGGAAATGGTTATATGTATAATAGAGCTGCAGGTCAGCCATGTTTACTGGACTCAGGATTGGTGTTGGTGTAAAACTTGCATAGACCTGGTGCTCACCACCTCCCTCGTCAGGGCTTCGTGCATTCTCAGGTGTGCTCATCAGCCCTGCAGGGATTACCAAAGTAATCAAACTTCAAAATTTGATTTTAGGATTAGAGGAGAGGACATTTAGGACTTGGGCTAATCCAAATCTTCCTTTCCAGATTCACCTGAGCTGTAAATTCAGAGATTATCAAGAGCTTTGGATATGGGTAAAAAAGTGACTTTTGTTGAACTCATCCATTGAGGTTTTACTTTATTGAGATAGTATCTCACTCCCTCACTAAGCTGGAGGGGAGTGGTGGAATAAGCTCACCACAGCCTCGAACTCCTAGGCTCAAATGATTCTTTTGTCTCAGCCTCCAGGTTAGCTGGGACTACAGGCACATGCCACCATGCCCAGCTAATTAAAAAAAAAAATTGTAAAGATTGGATCTCACTAGGTTTCCCAGACTGGTCCCAAGGTCCTGGGATCAAGCAATCCTCCTTTCTCAACCACCTCAAGTTCTAGGATTATAGGTGCAAGCCATTGCACCTGGTCCATTATTGAATTTTTATTTCAGTTTTTGTATTTAATAATTCTAAAATTTCCCTTTCATTCTTGATATTTTCTATTCATTTGGCTGCAACTTCCCATTTCTTTCCTGAGACTTTCTTTATTCTCACTTATTTGTATTAATGTTCATCATTGCTCATTGAAGCATTTCCATAACGGTTGCCATAAGGTCCTTACAATACTAACATTGGTGTCATCTCACTGTTGCTGTCTATGGATTATCATTTTTATTTGTTTGGAGGTTTTCCTGATTTTTGGTAAGTGATGATGTTGTATTAAAATATGGGCATTTTATATTATATTCTGAGTCAAACTTAAGTCTTCTAATGTCAGAGGATAAATGTCCTGACATTTTTCAGAACAGGACTCAGTGGGGTTGGGATTTGTCCCAGCCACTTTGTCTCCATCTACACTTGTTGGGGAATCATCACAGCTAAGAAGCTGAGTCTGAGAGGTGGTCGTCCCCCAACCACTGGTATCCACTGTATCTGGCTGGGAGGACTGGCTTGTTACTGCTCCTCATGTGGCCTCTACTAGTATTTCTGTGCTGTGGGGATAGGTGATCAAGTTATCAATGGGCAATGGTGAAAGTCCTGATCCTTCACAATGCTTCCTCTGATATTAGCCAAGTGGGGAAGAGGGAGAGCTGCTATTATTGACAAGTGGGTGGAAGCCCAGTCTCCCAACGCAGTCTCCTCTGACAACTCCAGGCAGGAGAAGTTCATTACCACTAGGTGAGAATGAATGTTTCAGTTCCTTACTTGACTGTATCTGACATCATCCCAGTGGGATTGTCTAGGGTCTCATGGTAGCCTGGAAGAGGGATGAGAGCTGACTTGCTAGCACAGATGTGTGAAGGCCATAGTTTGTGTGGTTTGGTCATAGTAAAACAATTATTGTCTAAAGTTTTTTGTCTTGATAGGCTTCCCTTTCTAGGCTTGTTGTCTAGAGAAAGTAGGACTTTGTTGGGGCTTTTTCTTTTCTGCTGACAGTGGGATGCACAGATTGCGAGGTTCTTCAGCACCCAGTGTGAGATACATGGGGTCAGAAAGCGAACCTGAGAAACTCACCATGGTGCCTTCTCTTGGTGCCCAAAGTCCTTGGTTTGTCTGACAACCTCTCTCCATTGTTCAGTCTTTTTTTCTGGTTTGTTTTCTACATACTATGTAATGTCCAAGGAGTTCAGTTCCAGTCAGTGGGAGAATTAGGGAAAACAGTCTCTATTTTCCCAGAAGCAGAGGTTCAGTTTGCTTTTTTTTTTTAAATAATAAATTCTTATTGCAAATATTTTTATAAAGGTGAAATATTCACTGCCTCTTTCCTTAAAAGAGAAATGCAAGCGTCTTTAAGCTCCACTATGCCCCTTTCTGTTTTCTGACAGCATTTAGAGGGAAACCTGCACGTGGAGTCTCACTGCTGTGCTACGTATGATTGAAAATGCTGCAGTGTGACCGTCTCGGACACGACATCATGTCAGTAGCTAACACTGCTGTCTAAATTCCAAATCTATGTTTTCTAAAATTACTCTTTCAATATTTCAAGTGGACGATCAATTATTTGTTGGTTAACACAATAGCCTATAATCTAAGTTTAAAATATTTGTAAAGATTTGAAGAAAATTAAGCTGCAAATGCTTCATCACTGTTATATTAAGTAGTGTCATTGGTACCTGATGGCAGTGACTCTTTACACAGAAGCTTAGGTCTGTCTAAATCAAAGTTTAATTTTCCATGGATAAAAACTGAGTGATAATTTATATTTTGTTAAGGTATTTCTTTACTTTTTAAAAGTGACAGTTGAGTTTGGGCTTTGAAACTTGGCAGGTTAAAATACAAATATTTTTCCTGTTATTAGCATATGACTTTGTAGTTCATAAGAAAGAATAAGATTTGTGTTGTTGAATATATAGAGAAGCAAACCAGCTGAACCAGAGTAAGACTCAATCAATGATTATTGTATATTACCATTAAAGAAATAATTATTGGGGCAGTGCCTGTGGTTTAAAGGAGTAGGGCACCAGCCCCATATGCTGGAGGTGGTGGGTTCAAACCCAGCCCCAGCCAAAAATTGCAAAAAAATAATAATAATAATTATTATTATTATTGAATCTATTTTATGCCAACTCATGGAAATGTGGGTTCCAAATGACATAACCCCTAATCTTAAAAAATATTTTCTATTCAATAGCAAAGTTAAAAAACTACATAAATAACAAAAAATAATAAATATCATAGGAAGCTTAAAATTGTATACTTTTAAAAACAAAAGAAATCCAGGGAGACTGAAGGAAAGATGTGACATTGTCCTCTTTAAATAATAAAATATAAATCATATCTTTTAAATTGAGTTTTAATATCTTAAGTTAGTTTATATTTATGATAAAGAACCTAATATGAAAAACCTGTAACTATATTAGGCCAGACTAATTCCTTCAAATCTGATCCAAGGTGGAACATTTTTTCCTGATTTTTTTTTCCCTACCTGCTGAAGCCAAAACAATGGCCCAGTAGAGAATAAACTAAAATAAGGGGAAAAAAGAGTCAAGAACTGAAGATCATAAGGAGGGTTCAGAAAAGATATAATAAGAAAAACTTACGAGGATTAGAAGGTATTTTTTTTTTTTTTTGGCCAGGGTCGGGTTTGAACCTGCCACCTCTGGTATATGGGGCCAGCACCCTACTCCTTTAAGCCATAGGTGCTGCCGAAGATTAGAAGATTTTGAAAACTTTTGGAGTATATGAGAGAGTATGAGTGTGTGCTTGTGTGTCCACATATCTTTATGCTGGGGACTGATAGTTGAAATATATTTCTTATATTTAATGCCATAAGACACTTAATATTAAAGGATTTTTCATGTTTTAAGAAAAATCAATTTCTTCAAGTAAAGGAAGCTCATTATCAAGAGGTTCAATAGGACCTTAAATTGGACCTCAGACCAGAGAATGATCAATGGAGAAGAAGATTTAACTTTAAATTGAGTTAGAGTTCTGACTATTTCACTTAACTAATAGACATTTCCTTATCAACCACCTTGGTAAGACTATGTTTAAAGTTTAAAGTCATAATTAGACTTTTGCTGACATAAGAATGATGAGAAAATTTGTAGGTACAGAGAAATGGTTGTTACCACCGAGCAGTGACAAAAACCTGTGGGACACAAAATGAAGTGCTTTTATGATTTGCTTTCCTCCAACCCTACTTATATTCAGAAGCATGAGAAAATAAGGAAGAGCAGGGAACAGTCTTGGATTCACTGAAATTTGATTGTCTTGGAGGAAACCCCGCAGCTCATCTTCAAGCCTTGAGGGGTCATATCACAGGCACATCTCTGTTCTGTTCTCTGTACATGCAGTTAGTCAGCTTCTCTCAGACCCTCCCAAACCCAGTTCAGATGCATGACCCAGTCACTGTTGATAGGACCTCTGGGGCCAACACCTCTCACTCTCGGTCATTTCATAGATTTTTCTTTAACTCAGAGCTTCTCAATCTCTTTGGTTTCAGGGCCTTTTGACATTCTTAATTATTACTGAAGTTCTCAAAGATGTTTGGTTTATGTAAATTATAGCTATTTGTAGTTATCGTATTAGATATTAAAACTGATAGTTTTCATAATTTACATATATTTAATGAAAAATAACAATAAAAATCCATTGTGCGTTGACATAGTGAACCTATTTCTATGAAAAAGAACTATAATTTCCAAAATAATGTCCCTACTAAGAGGAGGCATCGTCTACACCTTTGCAAGTCCCTGCAGGTATCTGGATTCTTATACCTGCTCCTGCATTCAATCTGTTGTGACTTGTTCTTTTGCCTGATATATATGAAGAAAATCTAGCCATATGCAGAAGTGATCCTGAAAATGGAAGGACCTCACAAACCCACTGAAGTGTCTTGGGAACCACTAGGTCCTTGGACCAAACTTTACTCTAATCAGCTTATTCCTGTAGCTTTAACCCTTATGGCACCTCTGAGTTTGACAGACCTAGAGCACATGGCATAGTTGTATTCTGACAATTGCATCTTAGGGACTACCAAATAGTTATGTGTACATATGTAATATAAACATGTGTACACACATATATAGCTATCTATATGTAAACATCCCTACAGGCATGTAAGAATGGATTTTAAAAACTCCAATTCATATAGTAATTGTATAGAACATAAAATTACATACATATAATTGTAGTAGTACATATATCTACATGCTTACATACACTTATAAGATTAAACAGAATCGATATGATGTAGTAACATGTAACACGAGCAACATTTCACTACACACTTGATTGTTAAAATAGCAAGAAAACAATAGCAAACAAGTTGAGTTCTCAAAGGTTCGAATTGGCAATTTTACTACAAACATGGAAGTGGCAATGGACTCTACTCTTAGGGTCAGAAATTTGTTTCTTGTCATGTCATTTCAAACCTAGTTCTCAATTTCCTCATCCGTAAATAAATAAATAAATAAATAAATAAAAGCAATAGGTCAGGAGCCCACTGTCCTCCACTGTCCCATCTGCTCTAACATTTAATCCTTCTCATAGATCAAGTAAATGAAGCCTATACCACTGAAAACTGATGATCTGGATTTAGGTTAACATAGCAGCTTCAAGTGTCCTTCAGGTCCCTGCTCTGGTGATAACGAATGATAACTGATTAACTCAGTCAAGTTCCTTAGGCTAAGGCTTTCATGATCCATATGAAATTGGTGAAGATACAGGTATCTCTGGGAAACCAAAATTGTTTTCAGGGTTAAGGTATTTTATAAATCTTAATTTTTCTTTTCTTTTTTTTTTTATTGAATGGTAACTATAAATCTTAATTTTTCTAAAATTTCATCTTGTGTGTTCCCTTCCTGCTCTGGCTATCCACAGATTCCTTGGAATAGTATGACCTGGCCTTGGTGTCTCCAATGTGCAGGTGATTGTGGTTTTCAGGTGGAGACCGCTTACCACTGAGCCAGGTCACATGTCCACGACCATGAATCTTATTTCAAGCAGCAAATTAGGGTTCTGCAAAACACTCTTTTCTGTTCTGTTTGGTACTTGACAGCTTTGCTTCGTGTACCATGGAACCATTCATGTATTTTCTTTCTTTTCTGTCTTAGCAGGTGACCCAGGTAACAGAGCTGCCACTCCATGCTGTTTACAGCTCAGGGGCCTGAGCCTGTCTAGCCCTGGGGATCTTACAGGTAACTGAGGTGTTTAGTGCCCTTCCCACATTCCTTTCAGAAATAGACAGCCAATAAGGAGAAAGTCATGGAGGGAAATACTGACACTTTAGAAAAGCCAATTGAAGAGTCATGAAAGAAAGAACCTAAAATACTTTCAAGCACAACTTTCTTTGACAGGCAACCTTCAGGAACTTTTCTTGCCAGATGTCAAGAGAGAATTTTGGATTTGGAGTGTTCACATGCTCATAGGACCAGTACTGTGGGAAAAAAATAAATAAACACGTTTCCACAGCTTGCAATGAGATGTATGTGAATCATTATTATAAAACGAACCCAGAATATGCTGTTCAAGGATACTTTTGGCAAACAGAGAGAAAAATAGGGGAACAAGCAGGAAACTAACTCTGAATCATTATACTGATGATAGGTTAATTAGGTCAAGGACATCTTTGCTTATTTCCAACCTGAAATGTTTTCTTGTATGATTGGACTTCATAACTGATTTCCAGCTTAATTCAGTTGCAAACATGTCCTTCATACTGCCTTCATTATATTGCTTTCTTGACATTCAAAAATTTAGAGGCATCGGCATCATTTTACATCACAAATGCATTTTACTCTTCAGCTTGGCAGATTTGTTTTGTACCTTCGAAACCTGTGTTATGCACGAAGGCTTCTGTTGACACTGAGACCCATGCCTGGTGTATGCAATACAGGTCAGCGCGGCTCATGGTCCACTCAAGTGCACATTGGACAGGTGCACTCCTTGGGAGCACCTCTGAAACGAATTTTGAAAAGTGGAAGGTTTTTTTGGCAAAGAAATGAGGAAGAAATCTCTTGGGCTTCTTCTCAGGAATTTTCCTGAAGGAAATCTTTTTTGTGTGTGTTTGTGACATTTAGAAATGAAGTCAAACATTAAACCTTTGGTAAGGTCCACATTCTTCTTTATCTGGATCAGTTCATACTCAGAACATTAGGAGAACAATGTGGGCCGAAGGCACATTTCAGGGAAAGGTGAACACTAGGGGGGCATTTTCTTAATATCATAAAATTATTCTTTTGGCTACATCATAGTGAAAGCTCTAATTTATCATTAATAAAACTAATAACCACAGTTTCTTAAGTTTTCTCCATAGTCCAACAGTACTTTAATCTCCACAGCAGCTTCAAACCCAAGAGATGAAGTGACAACTTCAAGATAAATACCCTTTACCTTTCCTCACAGTTATAGAAAATTGCTATTTTTATAGGTCAAAAATGGCTAAGTATCACAATCTCATATGACTCAATGTAAATGATGAAGTGAGAATATCAACAGTAATAATGTTTATGGAATTTCCCTTCATTTATATTTTTGCTTAGGGCTCATATGTAATATTATTTAACTGCTGGCTGCTAGTCTTCGGTGCATCTTACAAGGGTACATGTGAAACTTACTAAATGCAGAATATAAATGTCTTAACACAATAACTCAGAAAATGCCAGGAAGACTATGTTAACCAGTTTGATGAAAATATTTCAAATTGTATATAAACCAGCACATTGTACCCCATGAATGCATTTTAATGTACATAGCTATGATTTAATAAAAAGGTGATTTTAATCATTTTGAGAAAGAGATGAATTGTCCCTGTGTTCTTATTATTCTTATTCTCTATTTCTCCCTTAGTTTTGATTCCTTAATAATTTAAATACTACTTGGATGTGGCTTCAATCTTATGTAAAGATCTTATTTTCTGAATAAGCTATGATGTGGTAAATAGAAATGTAAATAAAGAGAAGACATATTATTTTTACTAACGGATAGAATAGTCTATAGTTTTGCCTGTATTTATTAGTAATTGTTAATGTATAGTTGCATTAAAGATTTTCACATGATGAGTAGAAACATATGGTGCACATTTGCATCCAACAATATTGATTCAGTGTCCCAAACAGAAAACGCATTGCTATGCATGCTTAGCTGCAGATCTGAAGCCAGGCACAGGCCTATTCATCAACACTAGAAACATTTATTGAAATTCCAGCCACTGTGGCTAAAAAAACAAAGCAAAGTAAGACACGGTTTCCACCCTGGGAGAGCTAAAGAGAAACCTCTTAGTACAGATTTACCTTCTTGCATTATCTAATTACAGAAAATTTGAACATTTAGAATTGTATGAACATGAAATTAAATGCCTTTTGAGGCAGTGAGCTTTATGCTGCTGTAATTCTTCATCCTTTCATTCATGTTGTTCTTTGAACAAAACTCCAGATGAATACCTGTAATTTGCTACAGTGGCATCTTAGATGCCAGTGAGACAAAGAGAAACATAAACTCAGGAGGGATTTTTGCCCCAATGGTGCCCACTTTCCGGGAAAGGCAGCATAATGCTGGTGGAAGAATGTGGCTTTGGAATCAGACCTTTAAGTCTGAATTCTGGGTGCTCTGTGTATTTTCCGTGTGTCACTAGAGAGTTTGCTTCTTGAAACATTATATCCTTTGCAGTGAGATAGAAGTAATAATACCTTATAGGATTAGTAGTTTTGAAAGAAAACTTGAGTGCTTTGTTTCTACCAACAAAACAAACAGGATCCATTGTGACTGCCGGAAGAAATTCTGTCTGGAGGCTACTGGCCAACGCCAGGACAGGTAACTGGACTATGGGTACATGTGCGTTCTTCTGTCCCCAACTCTTCTGTTTCTACCTACTCCTCTCTTTCTCACACACACCAACTTGAGTAAATATGCAACTCAAATGTCATATGATACAGTCCAGCTGACTAAATGTTTCCCTTCCTGTTTCTCAACTTTTTAAATCTTCCCTTTGCGTTCATATGGACTCATCCCCCGTGTGTTGTGTAAGGCAGTCTCTACGTGTGCACATCCTTTGGATTTGATGTGCTCTAGATGATATACACTGACGGAATAATTTTTTCTTACCTTGTTCTTTCTTGGTTATGAATCTGTTAGAGAAGTGACTACAACAGCTGACAACAGTTTTAAATTTCAGATTAAATTTTTATGGAATCTTGAGGACATAAGGAAAATTGGAGGTCACTTTTACCATCATGTCTGTAACATGGGGCTTTCTGCCTACCCGTGCCACTTTCATGCACCAAATTCGTATTTTAAAATACTCGTGTTAACAAGTATAGTCGGGGGAGGGGGAGGAGAGATGGGGAAGGAGGAAGGAGGGACAGTAATTGGTGGGCTCTCACCTAATGCGCACGGTGTGGGGGTGCTTAGCATGCCCCCCGGGTGATGGCCTCAACTACAACATGAACTTTAATTTAGAAATGAAAACAAGGTAACCTAATCATGTGTATCCTCATATTAATCTTAAATAAAAATAAAATAAAATAAAATGCACATGTTACAAAGCATGAGGAAGGGCAGCACCTGTGGCTCAATGGAGTAGCGCGCCAGCCATATGCCGAGGTGGCGGGTTCAAACTCAGTCCCAGCCAAAAAAGAAAAAAAAAAGCATGGGGTAAGGAGAGAATACATACAAACTACAGATAGAACTGGGTTTTGCTTATAGTCTTTACAAACGAGTGATAACTAAAAGCAGCACTAGGTAAGCATTCACACGGCTGGGCAGTGTGTCCTTGGTTTCACAGGCACGCTCTCCTGAGTCAGCAGGTGTGTCTTCTATCAGTCATTGCCGTGATTACGGGAGATAAGCTCTGTTAAACCCTGTACAGGGATGAGGAGGCTGAAGCTGACCAAGGCTGACACGGCAGGGCCAGGAAGCAGTTTAGGTAGGACAAAACGATTAAATGCAGAATCCATCTTAAAAATTGAGCAAGCTTTCTGCTTGGTTCAGCTGCTTCTAGGTATTTTGAAAAAACTTGAAATCAATCTTTTGGCTTCAATTATTGAAAAATGACATGCAGTCCTGAAGCTGTAAGGAATCTGGTCTGAATGGAAGTCTGCTGTGTTGAGGAGCGTTCATGAAAGACTCAGAATGTTTTTTCAGCACCTTCTCCATCTAAATTAGAGCATCGGGGAACTTATTCAAAGACCTGAATTTCAGATATGAAATCCAGAGCCGAGGCAGCGCCGTCCTGCCGCCCCACTGCACCAGCTCCTCCCGTCCCTGCCATTTCTGGTGAAATCCTCCAGAGCCCTGCCTGCAGCGTTAATGACACTTCCAGGGAGGCCGCTAGACTTAACCAAAATCAGGCAAAGGTTAGAAAGGATAGTAAGACTCCACCATACATTTTGAAAGTGAAGGCTCTATGAGAGCATGCTCTCCATAAAACAATTAAAACTATTCAAGAGGATAAACAGCACATCCAGAAAATAGATATTTTGCTTCCTAGCATTTTTTCATAAAATCAAAACTCTCCAAATGAAACCATGCATATGATACACCAATTATTAAAACAGAATAAAGAAATCACATCAAGTTGCAATTTGCAAGCACTCTGTTTAATATCCTCTCAGCTCAGATACCTTGTAATATCAGAAATAAGTGTGTGTGTGTGTGTGTGTGTGTGTGTGCGTGTGTGTACACGTGCGGACCCATGCAGGAGCAAACATTTACATACATACAAATACAAGGATGAGACGGGGTTTTATTGCCCATTCCTGTGCCTCACAGATTTTGCATTTGTTTACAAACTAATGACGATGATACACTAAACAAATATTGTACTGTTGACAGACCGAGGCTCTGTGGCAGCCCCGTGCCCAGCAGCCTATCAGGCCAGTGTTTCCTGCAGAGCCTGCCCACTTTGCCTCTCTGTGTCACGTTTGGGTAATTCGTACCATAAGGCAAATGTTTCACTTTTGTCTCATCTATTATGATATTTATGATCGGTAACCTTTGATAACATGAGTATAATTGTTTGGGGGCACCACAAACCGTACCCGTAAAGTCAAATGATACATGTGTGTGTTCTGAGAATTTCACCTACCAACTATTCCTGTTCCTTTCCCTTTCCTTGGGCTCCCTATTCCCAAGATACAGAAATATTGAAATTAATAACCTCACAATGACACACTATCCTCTCACATTTAGGGAAGAGCCCTGTGTCTCTCATGTTAAATCAAAAGACAGAAACGATTACGTTTACTGAGGAAGAAGGAAAAAGGAGAGACGAAGCACTAGGACTCTGGCACCAACAGTTAACCAACCTGCGACTGCAAAGAAAACGTTCTGAAGGAAACCAAAACCGCTACTCCAGTGAATGTGTAAGTAATAAGAAGGCAAAACAGCTTTATTATAGATGTGCATAAAGTTTTATTGGCCTGATAGGAGTTCAAGGAAGTCACAATATTCCCTTAAGTCAAAACTTAATCCAGAGCAAACCGTAACTCTTACCAATTCTGTGAAGGCTGAGAGAGGGGAGGCAGCTGCAGAGCTATAGAAAAAAGTCTGTAGCTGGCAGAGGCTGGTCATGAGATTTGTGGAAAGAAACCACCTCTGTGACATAAAAGTGCAAGGTCAGCAGCAAGTATCCTGAGATCCAGCTAAGAAGATGCAGATGACTACACTGAACAAAACGGTGACGTGAGGCTGAAGCCAAGGCTCAGTCACCGTTCTGAAACTTCTCGGGCCCTTCAGAATGATGTGAGTCTACTGGGCCTGTGCTCTATCAACGGAACAACAAAGCCTGGGTGGCAGCGCATCTGTTTACAGCGTGGTTTACTGGCTATTTTAAGCACAATACTTGCTGCTCAGACAAAAAAAAAAAAAAAAAAAAAAAAAAAAAAGATGCCTTTCAAAATAGTGCTGCTCAGTGATAATTTGCCCGGTCACCCAAAACGGACACGGTGATAAATACTGCTTTTGCGCCTGCTAATGCGACATCTGAACTCCAGGCTAGACACCAAGGAGTGATTTTGTCTTTCAAGTCTTATTGTCAAAGAAATCGAAACATTTCATAAAGGCTAAGCTGCTGTAAGCAGTGATTGCTCTGAATGATCTGGAAAAAGTAAATTTAAAATCTGGAAAGGATTTGACACTCTCAATGCCATCCAAAACTTTTGTGATTCATGGGAGAAGGCCAAAATACTGACATTAATAAAAAATTGAAAGCCATTGATTTCAACCCTTCTGTATGATTTTGAGGGGTGTAAGACTTCCATAGAGGAAGTAACTCCAGATGTGTATAAATAGCAAGAGAACTAGAATTAGAAGTGGTGCCCAAAGATGTCACTGCATCTTATGGGGGCACCACAAACTGGTGTGATCTTATGATAAAACTTGAATGGATGATTGCTTCCCATGAATGTGCAGAAGGAGTGGTTTCTTGATGTGAAATCTACTCCTGGTGAAGATAATCTAAACATTGTCAAAATGACAGGAACGGATTTAGAGTATTACATAAACTTAGCTGATAAAGCAGTGGCAGGTGTAAGAGGATGGAATCCAATTTTTAAAGAAGTTTTACTATGGATAAAATGGTATTAAACAGAATCACATCATACAGAGAAATATTCCTTGCAATGAAGAGTCAAAAGATGAGGCAAAGGTCACTGTTGTCTTGTTTTAAGAAATTTCCACAGCTACCCTAGCCTTCAGCATCCACCACCCTGATTAGCAACCATCAACATCTAGGTAAGATTTTTCAACATCAAAGAAATTATGACTCTCTGAAGGCTTAGGTGTTTGCTTGCATTATTTATCAACAAAATATTTTTAAGCAGGTACGTATTTTCTCACCATATTGGTATTGCCCGTGCAGTAGACTGCAGCACAGTGCACACAAATCGTCTGCCTGCACTGGGAAGCAGAGTTCACGTGACCTACTTTGTCAGGGTATTTTCTTTGCTGCGTTGGTCTGGACACAAACCTGCAGTCAATCTGAGGCTCCTTTATGTTCTCATGTGTCTGTCTATCTGCCCCTCTGCCTCTCTCTCTAATCCATCATCCGTCTGGGGAATGTGTAACTATAGCCAAAAACATTCCATAAAACAGGAAAAGCTGCCACTTTGAGAAGCTGCTAGAGATAAAAAGACATGGAATTTGTGAATAAGGCAAATAAGAAAAGCAACTCCAAGGACAGCATGTGGACCCGAGGAGGCCACTATGGAAGAATTGGCACACAGGCAGGCGGAATGACACAGCAGTTCCAGTGATGTTCTTACTCAGAGCTCAGAAAGGAAGCAACCTAGACCAAGGGTCAGAATGAACAGTGGGCTAACAGGTATCAGAATCATCAGGCCAGTCGGGCCCATCCTGTAAATTCTGAGGACTGAGGAGAAATGTAGTGTGAACTGAAGGAAACTCTCCCCGAGATGCACACAGGCTGTTGTCATTAGACCACAAGGCCTTACCCTCAGTAACTAAAACAACCAACAGGAACAATGACCCATAATCCTAGAAGAAAAATCTGCTTCTCAGTTTCTCTTTCTTGTAAAGACTAAGAGCCTGGGGTGCCCATTTATTTGTACTGTGGAACAGCATTGCTACCAATACACCTTTCCACTGCAAGTATGACCAGACAGCAGCAAACACAGATAACTCAGGAGAACCGACCAGTAGGGCCCAACTTCACCACAGGGCTGGCTGTTAAACTGCCCACCTTTTTCTGCTGAGTGTACCTATCAGGTCCTAGGAAGCTTCTACACACCTTTCATCCTATGACCTCAACACAATGCACAGTTACATCTGAATGCCCAAACACAGTAAAACTTTGTTACCAAAGATATTAGTTCATTGTTGTGTGTATGTGTGTGTATGTGTCTGAAGAGTACTCCATGGCATACACATACCACATTTTATTAGTCCACTCATGTCTTGATGAGCACTTGGCTCGGTTCCACATCTTTGTGATTGTGATCGGTGCTGCAGTAAACACTTGAGTGCAAGTCTTTTGAATAAAATTACTTTGTTTCCTTTGGGTAAATACTCAATAACAGGACTGCTGGAGCAAGTGGTAGGTCTGCTTTTAGCCCTCTAATGCATCTCCATATGACTTTCCACGGAGGTTGTACCAGTTTGCCTCTCACCAACACCAGGGTCTGTTATTTAGAGGTTTTCTGACGAAAGCCTTTCTCACAGCAGTTAGGTGGCACCTCACTGTGGCTCTTCCTACATTTCACTGATGATTAGAGGCACTGATTGTTTTTTCACTTTTCTTGGCCATTGGATTCTTTCCAAAAGCTTATGTTCATGTTTTTTGTCCACTTTTTAATGAGATTATTTGTTTTTAATTCTTCCTGATGTGCTTAAATTCTTTAGATTCTGGTTATCAGCACTTTATTGGATGTATGGTATGCAAATATTTATTTTCTCCATTCTATATTTTGTCTGTTCACTTTATTAATTATTTCCTTGGCTATGCAGAAGCTTTATAAATTAACCAGTTCCCATTTGTCAATTTTTGTCATTGCGTGATTGCCTTTGCCGAGGTCATGCACACTCTCTGGGTAAGGGGTACACGTACAAGTTTAGCTTGAACTATATAAAATCAGTTCATAGAAGCAAAACATTTGGTTAGGTAGACATTTGTACTCTCATAATATTCTGAAATTTAAAAAAAAAGAAAAAAGAATTATGTCACATCCTGCAAATAACAACAGACACTATTTGAAGTGTGGCAAGAATTTGAGTTGAAGAATCATGCAGGTAATAGGGAAAAAAAATGTCACCTTTTCCCTCAGATATAATGAATGTAATAGACTTTTGTATAATGGAATATACTGCCAAGTGTCCTTTATCTTGCTTCTCTTTGTGTTTTAACTTGTGGTTCTGAAGGTGGTTCTAATCTGTGGTTCACAGATTAGTGAGGTATGTACAACAGTGTAGCTGAGAATTTTTTAGTAGGAATTGTTACATTGTCATGTCTTACTGGAAATTTTCTAGGTTCTTTCAACATGGACGTGCACTTTCGCCTTTTCAGACTGAGCCCCAAACCTTTCCATCATGTGCAGGGTCAACAAGATACTTATGAGGAAAAAAATAATAAACAAAAAAAGGATACTTATGAAGCATCCTGGAGCTTCCGTTCTAGCAGTTAGCCTGGTGAGCAGATCACTTCTACTGGTTGAAACAGGTGCAGGGCCTGGGGCAAGAGCCCCAATTCTTAGGGCCTAAATCTAGAGTTGCTTTCAGAAAAGTCTAAAAAGCTTTCTGACATCTTATACACACCTTGGAATGGACAGTTAAAGCTTGGTACTCATAATTTATCATTTGCTTTCTCCAAGTTATCCCAAAGAAACAACCAAGCTCATTTTTTATACCAATACCTATATCACTTAGGGAAGAAGAGCCACTGCTTATAGGAGTAACATATTTACTCTAGAATTAAACCCTACAGAAACGTGAGAGGTGTAGGGAGATGATCTGGAATAGGAATTAGAAGGAGCCAAGAAATAGCTGCTGACGCAGCTTTCTGAAGCACTAGCATAGCTGGAAAAATCAGAACTTCAGGACAGAGCTTAAGCAGGACCAGCTACCACAGTGGAACCACAGGAAAGGAGCAACGGGAAGCCCATGGCACTCTGCTGTCTCTGTGTATCCACCATCTCTGTGGTCTGTATCCACGCATCTGGTAGAGCTGTTAGGGCTCCTATTAGCCAGCACAGTTACTCGCCAAGAAGCCTAGCTGTGCTCAGAGTGAAAAGGGAGGAGGAGCCAGAACCGACCAGTCCAGGCACCCTGAGCTCTTGGCCCCATATTCAACCCTACTGACCTCCTGAGAGTAAAGTTCACTGCCTTCTAAGTGAAGTAAAAGTTCCAAATGAATGGATTAATGGACAAAGATGTGGTATCAGGGAAATATTGCTATAAAATGAGTTAAAAATAAATGATTATTAATATAAAATGTAAAGAACTTTTTACAGCAATCCAGATCCAAAATCTCAGAACCCGTGTTGGGCAAATGCAGAGAATAGATGGACTACTTTGGCCAGATTATTTGATTCCAAGTGGATGATCTACTTCCAGGGTGATTTGATAAAGCAGAATAACACAGAGATCCAGACGGACACTGACTACTTTTTAGCCGTACCTTCTACAGAGTCATCCTTTTCCCCTGACAAAGCAATGACTCCAAGGGAACCCTTATTCCATCTGTATCCTGTAGTGGTCACGCACCTGTTAAAAGACGGTCCCACTGAGGGTGCATAGAGTGAATGTGGGTGGGGCCTGAGTGTGCTGTGAGTGCTTTAGTCCTTCTTAATTATTAATAACCAGTTAGAACTTTACTGGGTAGTGCATGTTCTCCAATTTTCTATTGTTGAATGCTGCTAAGATTTAGAGTTGAATTAAGTTGGACAGTTTTAGTCTAATAAAAGATTAGCTTCCCCTCATTTTCCTGTTATTATTACAACATAATGCAAATTTATAGTCAAGTGGAAAAATATGGCATATGTATATAAAATGGGAAATAGAATCACAAAGCCAGGCATGAAAATGGTTAAGGGAGTATTACTGAGCACGCTATAGAGATGGGCACTTGCAAACTGTAGTCACAGCCCTCTTTTTGTCTCAGTATTCACATTCATAATTTGTGAAACTCAGTAAGTGTTGACTGTAAAGGTGCAATCAGAACTTGAATAGAGTAGATACTATTCACATCACTCTGCTACTGCCCTCTGTGAACACTTCAGCAGGTGTTTTCATGCATCTAATGGACAGCGCTGACTTATTTCTGTATTGGTCGGTCTCACACACCCATATCTTTTTTCTTCATCAGGTCGCAATAACTTCCTAGTTGTCTCCAATAAAACCTTTGCAGAGATATATTTTGCTTCAATGAAAGCAGAAAAGTCTTCTGTGTCTAATTTAAGAACTGCGCTTCATGTTTGCCATTAGTGTTCCCCACGGCATACTTAATAAAACCAGCCCAGCAACCATCTACCTAAAAAAAAAAAAAGAAAAGAAAACATATAGAAATAAAAACGCATTCATGCATACAGATTTCTTTTATAAAAATTTTTCAAATGGTGGCAGAAAGAAGAATAACAACTAAGTAGCTGAAATATCTGTAAATATTTATAGTTAAATCTGTATCTTGGGACTACAGTAAGTTGGCGAAGTTCTTTATTTTATTGAAAGATTAATCAGCTTTATATCTTTTTTAATGATATATTTCTTGAAATGTGGCATTTTTCACACCCAATTCACTCGCTGTTGTGTAAAGTACATCTTACTTGTTCTTTACTTTATTGTGGCAGTATATAAGTGAAATTTTAAAACAAAATTCTGTATACATTAATGCCATATATTGACATGGTCCCCACGTAGTCTTTTTCTTTTAATTATTAAGATAGTCTGAAAAGAAAATTAACTTTTGGTTTACGTCACAAATATTTAGCATACAATTAAAATAGTGACTTATTATTTTCTCCATATAATACTATACATAAACTAATTTTAATAAACAGTCCAATTTCTACTTTACAAACCTGATTATCATTCTGTAGTACTATATTAAAGAATTTGGTGAACTTATTGAAAGAAAGAAATGCCATGTATAAAACTGAGACAAGAGAGACACTAAAGCACCCACTTCTCCCAGGGCAAGTAAACTCTGGCAGAGGTTGGGGAGATACCTCTGGTCCTCTCAGAGCCACTGAGCAAGTTCCTAAAGGAAGGTATCCACACAGTCTTGGTGTTCCTCTTCGTTTCCTAATACTGCGTAACAAACACCTGCAAACTCAGCGTTCAGTTCTCCCATGAGTCACCTCTTCATCTGAAGACATCTGGAAGGCCAGCTAGGGCTGGAATATCACCCACATTCACATTGCTTCTGGGTGTTGGCCGACCTCTCTCTCTCCCTTCCAATATGGTATCTCATGTTATGAGAGACCAGTTCAGCCATTGTGAGGAGCATTGTGAAAGGCCAGAGAAGGAAGTGGGGAAACCTTCTTTTAAAGCCTGCAGTTGAAAGTCATACAATGTCACCTGCCACATTTAATTTATCAAAACACCCTGCACACTCATTCTAGATTTGGGGGCAGGGGAGGTGAACACTGTCGTCCATGGAAGGCACTACAAAATTCCATGGCAATGTACTCTAAACTACAGTGAATCCCTAACTCTCTCTCTTTTTTCAGTCCTATTTGCATATTAACATAAAGAAGGTTGACTTCAATCTAATGCAGGGATCAGGAAACTTAATGTGCAAAAGATCAGATGGTAGATATTTGAGATTTTAAGAAACCCCATGTTCTCTGTCACAACTACTCACTGCTACTCTTGTAGCTTGAAAGCAGCCATACGTAATGAATAAAAATAATTGGTTGGATGTGTTACAATAGAACTTTTATTTATAAAAATAGTAGCTGGGCCAAGTGTGGGGACATATACCTGTAATTCTAGCACTTTGGGAGGCCAAGGTAGGAGGGTAGCATAAAGCCAGGAGGTAAGACCAGCCTGGGCAAAAGAGCAAAGCCACATCTCTATGAAAAAAAATTAAATGGGCTGGATATAGTTGTACACAACTGTAGTCCCAGCTCCTCTGAAAGCTGAGATGGGAGGATTAATTGAATCTAAGAGATTGAGGTTAAAATGAGTTAAGATTGGGCCAGTAGATTTAGCTTATTTTGTCTCTAAAAATCAAATAAGCAAAACAAAACAAAACAAAACAAACAAAGAAAAAAAAACAATAACAAATAGCTGAATTTGGCCCCTATGTATTATGGACAGAATTATATTTTCCCTTTCCCAAAAAATGTCCTAATCTCCAATACCTGGGAGTGTGGCCTTATTTGGAAATAGGATAGTTATAGATATAATTAGTTAAAATGAGATCATACTGAAATGGGTGTGGTCCTAATCTGATTTGACTGATATCATTATAAGAAGATGTCCATGTAAAGACAGAGAGCAAAGGAGAACAAAACGCAATCAGGGCAGAAACCAGCGGGCTGCATCTGTGCATGTGGCCAATAGAGTGTCCAGGATCGCCAGCAAACTTCCAGAAGCCAGGGAGAGTTCGCGGAGGACTTCCTTACACATACAGGGATGTGGTCATGTTCACACTTGGAATTCAAACTTTTAGACTCCAGAATTGCGAAGCAATAAATTTCTGTTCTCGTAAGGCACCTGGTTAGAAGTACTTTGTTACAAGAGCCCAAGAAACGAATACATTTAGTCTTGAGTGCAAGGTTTAAGAATTACAAATTTTCTTACTTTTTTTATACTTTTCTCTTTCTATTTTATTTCCTGATTGCTTTTGAATCTTAAGCAGTACCCACCCTCATGAAAATAGAATGCATTAAAAGCTTTCAACCTTTCCTTCCTTTGCATCAAAATTGGCAGTTTGTTTCAGGCCTCTGCTAGATGCTCGTAGCCAACCTGATGACATTCTCTCTACTAAAGGTTTCCTAAGTAGAGCTTAAAAGAATATTCTGCCCTTCCCACCTGACATTTGCATTTCATTAAAAATCATGAGTGCATTTATTCAAAACAATAATTCTCAAGTTATTTGACTTTTAGTAATAGTATCTTTTTTTTTTTTTTTATCCTAACAAAAATTTATCTGAAACTTCAAGGTATTAGAAATAGTTTGCCTGGCATGATGGAAGCTGGCGTGGGAAGCCGGAAGCTCTGTCCCTTCCCTTCCCTCCTGATTTGTGTCTCCTCACCTCCTAAGGACTCACCAGTGAATCCCAGCACCCTATAGAACATGTTGAAAACCAGTATTGTAAAAGGATGATTGTGGAGATTTCAGGCCATAGAGACAGGGTTGGGGAAATAGAAACAATTCAGCTTGCCAGATCTCATTAGATGCATGGTTGCCAAAGTCAAGCATGAAAGATAGGAAAATTTGAGCAAGTATTTTATTGAATATATAAAAACTCATCAAATTAAATAAGCTGAGTGAAAAGAAAAGGGGTTTCCTTCCTAACTGACTAGTTATATCTACCCTTTTCTTTAATGAGAGTGATACTTCAACAATGGCTGTCAGAATGCCAAGAGGCAGACTCAGGGACGGCTGTCCAGCGGCAGACGCGTTCCTGGCAGCAGCTGTGCAGCTGTGTGAGTGACTGAAAACGCAGTCCATTGTTCCAGCACTGGCAGTGTGCTCCTGCAGAGCCTGCTCAATCACTAACCTTTTCTCTTTTTTTTATGTACACATGCTATTTTTAATCAAGGTCCTAGAGAATGTCATATAGAACCATAACTATTATGCTTTCAGAATAAATAAGTTGACTCTGCTTAGTTATTTTAGAATAAATTCAGTCAGATAAGCTAATACTAATATCACACATTTCTGTCCAAAAATAAAGAGATTATCTATTAAACACAGATGCATTTAATTATATCATAATCTTTGTTATTTTCCCCAAGCAAGGAGAGAATAAATGTAGGGAATTTCAAGATACCCTGATAATTTTCAAAAATCATCATATGTTTACTTTTAGATTGAGATTATGGCTTATTTCACGGATAATTTTACTTTCATGTCTAGTGGAACCTCCATAGTTGACCACCTCTCTACACTGACTCCCTCCTTAAGTTGACTTGGTTTTAATAGACCAGGCATGCATCACATGTACCTGATAGTACAGTAGACCCAGTTTCTTATGTTGACCACCTTTGTGTGTTTGACTAGTTTGTGACATACAGTCTCTTGGGTGGAGAACGTACAGAGGTTTTACTGTAGTTGAGTTACCCCTTGACTCCCAATCGGGCTATTGTTTTTTTTCCTTACTTCATCATCAGGCTTATTTCTATCCCAGTTTCCATCCTTCCTCCTTCTTCTGTAATGTTTTGCTTTGCACATTAATTTGCCACTCTTTTATTCAACAGGAGCTTAAGAAACCCTGGAAAGAGGTGTTAGAATGAGGTGAGGAGAGGAGCTAGGTCTAGACCGTGCATGCAGACACACACCTACGAGATGTCTTCTAAGGTATACGATTGACTGAAGTCAGCCCTATTTTAAGCAGAATGGTTGGGAAGGAGGGCAAGTAGAGTAGGTAATACATGTAGGTAAATCAAATTTGTGGTTATAACAAAAAAAGTGAAGTCGTATAAATTGGATCTTATTAAAATCTTTCTATAGATATTTACTAAAAGTGCAAAAAATGCTTTCACATTTGTTTGGGAATGCAAAAGTCAAGTAAATAATTCTGTGTTATAATAGTCTCATTTTGCTATTTCTTAGGTGAGCTCTCCTATTTTAGGGAAATTAGAAAAATTCCAAAAAGCCCTGCACCAGGTGCTTGCTCTTTACCCTTGAGGGATTCCTGGCTCTTTACCTAGTAAGACCACTGTGCTCTTAGGACTCACTGAGAGGTAGCTGCATAATAAATCACCTATACATTTTATCGCCCTTAACAACTTTTATTCTGCCCATTCTTACCTCCCCACAAGATACACATTTGTATTGGTCTAGTACAGAAGATTTTTGAATGAGCACGGTCTGCTCGCTCCAGATCCTATGGACTTTGACAATAGCCTTAGGGTGAAGGGGCCTATCTATGACCCTTTATTTTCTCTCCTTTCAGTTAATAAAGCAAGTTGGAGTCGGTAGAGACAAGAATTCTCTTGTTCTCTGACTTTCCTGTGAAACATTCCCCTGTCTACCCGCCCCTTATAGGAACAAGATTACTATTCTTTCTTTGGAGTCTTAAAAAAGCATTTTTAGAAATCCAGGACCTGGGACCAGGAGGATATGAGCCTTTTTGATATTGATTATCAAGATTAAGTGTTTGGAATTCATATTCAATCATCCTGATATCTTCCTAAAGTCCCCTGATGTGACTTTTCCTACCAGTGATATGACAAATGAGACCCCCTACTCTGTCTCTTGCTCAATTTGAGAGATTCACAGATGGTTATAAGCACTCAGTTTTATTTAGGACTGGATAATGTAATCTGATAATGTGATAGGCACAATTTGACTGGGTTTTGTTACTATATATTCAACAATATTGTAAATATTTAAGATCAAATTTTTATAAAATCTTGACAGAAAATGTATTTCAATCATAAATGAATAGAATTCTCTTTTATGGGACCCTAAGATGAATGGAAACATTATACTTACATTGTCTAATTGCTGAAAAACATTTCTAAATAGTTCTAAATGTATTTCTGCTGTTCATTTTCACTTAAAAGTGTAAACATGTTTTGTATTACTTTTTAAATTTAATAATAACATAGTCTATAGAACTGACGAAATCCAATTGAGTTTTCTTCTTTTTTTTTTAGAATTAACAACTGTAAAGAAGATCATCATTAAAACTAATTTTCAGTAATGTGGTCTTTGAAGCCATAAATGCATGAAATATATTAAAGAAATCTAATTAAATTTTAAAAGACCACTTACAATGCTCAGATCAAGTATTTTCATATCAAGTGTATGGGAAGCATTTAATTGAGATGAGACATAGTAATACAAATCTTACAGATTTAAAGGGCATACCATACATTCTTCTAAAGGAGAAAGAGAATGATTTTGATACACACACAGCTCATTAGAATGTACACAAGTACAATTAAACAGAGTACTAAAACGTTTCAAAGTCAAGGTACTCACCACTAGGAATATTCTTTTTCCATCTTAAACTCCCTCAGGTAAATTCCTTTTCTAAAATAGCAAATGTTATATCCTGAAAATAACCAACAAGCCTGGATTAATAAAATAGACAGAAAACCAAACAAAAAATTTTTCTACTAAGTGTTTTGAAATGAATCTTTTGGAGTTATAAAGTGAGGAGGAAGTGAGACCACATACAGGTGAAGGATCTTCATACGTGGCTTTGGGCCCACAGGCTTCAGAAAATTGGGGACTTTGGCTCAGCCCTTGTGGCTCAAGGAGCTAAGGCGCCAGCCATGTACACCCAAGGTGGTGGGTTCGAATCCAGCCCAGGCCGCCAAACAACAATGATGGCTGCAACCAAAAAATATAGCCAGGAGTTGTGGCGGGTGCCTATGGTCCAAGCTACTTGGGAGGCTGAGGCAGGAAACTCACTTGAGCCCAGGAGTTGGAGGTTGCTTTGAGCTGTGAATCCAGCACTCTACCCAGGGGGACAGCTTGAGTCTCCTGTCTCAAAAAAAAAAAAAAAAAAAAAGAAAAGAAAGAAAGAAAAGAAAATTGAGGACTTTGAAATGATATTTTTATGAACATACAGGGCTATGGAAATGAGAAAATGAACAAACAAGAGCTCCTCTTCAAAATTTGTTATCTCAAAGGGCTAAAGTCTCAGTAAAATATGAATCATACGAAAAGCCACTCTGAAAAAAGGGAAAGAAACCAAGCTGAAGAAATACGAGTATGCTTACTATTTTTAACTTCCAAACTAGTGCAACAAATACAACTCCAATCTAAAAGAAAGCAAACATAAAACAAACAGGAAATGTTAAGCAAACACAAAGCCTGAAACTTGATGATTGGAATAAATATATACAAACTAGAAATCACAATATATATATTGAGATTATAATAATTTATTGTAAAAATTAAAATTGTCAGAAAGAATTTATGAGATTGCTATATCCTATTTTCTAGAGCTATACCTAAGCCTTAAGGGAATATAGATAATAGAAATGAAGGGAAAACATAAAAGATAAAACTGACCATATTGAAGCCTATTGCAGCCACAGTAATAGCAGGCAATGTGGAATATTACAAGGTGTTAATGAAATTATGACAAGTTTTTGAGCTGAGCTCTTGCACTTGGCTCCAAGAAACCAATCATACCAACATGGAGACACTCTGAACAGACTCTGGCTCTGGGGCTTCCCAGTTTCTGAATCATTCTTTTCTAAATTAAGTTCTGTTTTTTATTTGTCTGAAGTTTTTTTTCTTAATCTGAGGATACTAGAAGTGAGATTCAAAGTAGACCTTCTATTGACTCCCAAAAGCAAGACCTGACTGAATGAAGCACTGGCTGTTGTTTCCATTGTTGTCTCACTTCTCTTTGGATTGGTGTTTTGACCTGCTCAAGTCTGTAACAGCAAAGGTTGAATCCAGGCTAAGCTTGAAAGTCATGGCAGAAAGTGCTCTGGGTGCAGAATTGGAATGGATCCAGGTAGAGGACTCAAACAACTAACCGGGTCAGACAGAACTAGAAAATAACAGCAGTGGGTGAAAACTTTCACTTTTGTAAATTTGTGTTCTATCTCCTTTGTTTCTTTTCTTGTGTGCTTAAGGAAGAAAAATCATGGGTTAAGTTGACCAAAAAGACCTGAGTGCCAAACTCAGGATTCGATATAAAAATGTGAGTCTTAATTTCTGAAGAACTGAATCTTTGACCTTTACTTGTGTAATTATTAGGACACAGAAGCAGCAAATGCTGAAAAGCATGGTGACATCTTATTACTGATGATTTAAATTTATGTTACAGTGAAGTGTTTTAAGGTTGAGGGCCTTAAATCAGGCTCACTTAGAGATACCTATTGATGTACAGAAGCTGTAAAAGTGTTTCATACTTTATCTCTTTTAAAATACTTTTTAGGAATGGTAAACAAAAAGCTCAAGCAACTAATTGATAAGAAAAAAAAATCGATCTGCTATTCTTACCTTAGTTGCTATCCCACTCCAAAGGCTGGAAAAAGTGTTTGTAAAAGGTAAGCCATTCGTAAAAGTAAGCTTCCTTCTTTTAAGAGCTACCCAGGATGAATCCAAGTATAAAGAATGCTTTCTTTGTTCCATTTCTTAATGGGCTCTGCTTTGACAGCAGTTCAGCTGAAAAATGAAGACTAAAATTAGAAGCTACCTATCTAACTAAATTGGTATTCATACAAAATCCTGTCCTGAATTCCTATGATTTTATGTTACTCTGTTATCCATTTTAAATCTTCCTCTATCTCCTCTGACATATCCTAACTCCTTCTTTAAAAAGCGTACATTCTTTCTCTGTGCTTTGAAATATAAATTTGCCAGCCCATTTTCTCTAAAACTTGGTAAGGGCCTTACAGAGGAGAAGGATAAACTTTAACTTGTTCCATTCACAGAGGCATAGTTTAATCTAACTGTCCTTTGAAACAGTGAGTATTACCTGTCTTAAGTCTAAAACAGTCTTTGTTTTTCCTGTATGTTTACATATACACATGTACATGTTTGTGTTACTATGTTGTCTACACGGTACCAAACTGAATTATAAATAAATGAGCTTATACTATTTAGTACAAATATACTTAGTATTTATATATATTATTAAATAGTGTGTATATTTACTACTTAGTCTTATACTATTTTTACTATTAAGAAATTACTAGCTCAAATGCTTTTCAAATTTTCATGACTTTAGTAATTTTTGGTTTAAAAAGGATTAGTTATAAAATTGTTAATAATGTAAAATAGAAATATCTTTAATATTTCAGACACTTTTGCTTGGGTCTACTACTAATGTTTCAGGAAGATGAGGCCCAATGGAGAGAAAGAGCACCCAAACACCACATTTATAAAAGGAAGGGTTTCTGGGAGCTGACAGCATGGAAGAATTCCAAATGGCCTGGTCCCTGACTGGTTTGATCTTTCCCTTTTTATTGACAGTCAAAAATTTCCACCCCACAAGTACCCTTCTCATTGGTCAGTTTGAATCAAGCAGGAGATGCTATTCCAACCCCTATAGAACTACAAGATTTCACAGAACTTGGAAATTTCCAAGTTCCAGGAAGTTAAATTTATAAATTCCCAAGAGCTGAGCTACCATGGAGAGGACCCTGCAGCTGTATACTTGTGGTCTTCTTAAAAGTACCTGTTTTCCTAGACCTCACCCTTCTTGGATATCCTCTCTCACTAAGACATGTTTATTTTGTTCCTAATAGAGGTTTCAAGTCCATACGTTGCTTCTGTGACATTTTTGATATTTGCTTGATTTATCTGTGAATTTATGTCTTTGGTCTTGAGCCTGTAGGTTTTGAAGTCTAGAAAAGTGCATATGGGAAGGCCTGGGGGCATGAGCATGTCCGCAGTGCTGGGGGTATCAGCCATATTGGCCAAGCCTAATATGGCCCCATCCTCTCTACCTCATCTTTGCCTTCTGGCCTTGCTGGGAGGAGTTAGATTCTACAGGCATCATCTTAACAACCCCAGCCAGTGTCCTAGTCTGTGTACCTGGTACATAGCAACTAAAATTGCCTACTTCCTTGGTATTTAACTGAAAATTTGGGTTAGTAAGAGTTAGAATTGTAGGTAGTATATATATAATTAAAATACTAAATATAAGAGAAATCATTCTATATACAGAGTGTATAAAGACAAGAAGATTTCTTTTGTGAGAAAGTATACAAGAAAGAGATAAAGTGTGATCTTTGTTAAAGTATTAATAAAAGTAATTTTGTCTCCTTTAGAGGTTATTTAAAAATTATTTTTGAATAGAACTTAAAATAGAAAGGAAAGATATAGATAAAACTAAATGGATATAAGAAGCTATGGAATGAAACAAAATTTTTAGAAAGTCCTAAGAAGTTACAAAAAAATTATGGAAATCTTATCCTAAGTGCACAAATGCTGACTGAGGTTAGATAGATTTATTTATAAGGTTTTATTACAACTAGGTTTAGTAATACACTACTATAAAGGTAAAATTTGATTTTCTCTCTTAAACAAGATTTTCAGATAGCATTAATAAGAGACAATAGAAATATTTTGATCATCTTTTGAATAAAATATGAAAAAAAATTTCTTGTCAAATATGTCTTTTACCATGGCCAACTTTAAGTTCCATCCATAATTAATTCCTTTATTCTGATGCTTCTTCTAAAATATTTCTTTAAGCAATTATAGCTCTAAAGTATTCTGTCTTCAGTAGGTTCATGAAAAATATGGAAAAGACCTTGACAAGCACTCATAAATGCAGGTTTCTGATAATTTTAGGGACACAGCATTTGGACTTGGTAAGAATTCTCTGAACTCTAATGAAGAGACTAATTGCTTTGTAAAATCACTAATCCAAATAGGGTAAGAATTGATTAGAATAACAAGGAAATACTCTTCAGGTATTTATACTACATCAATCAATACAGAAATCAAGATATACAGTTTGAATGTACTCTACAATCCACATCTAATTACCTGTGAAAAGCCATCTCTTATGAAGGTACAGCTAGAATGACAACAGGATTTCCCATTTGAATCCTTCAACAGATTAAAGTAAGGTGATCCAGATTAAGTTAATCTGGGTCTTTCTGTAATATGCTTTTATAAAATACTATAATTGATTTTAAAAGCTTTCATAGTAAATTTAATTAATTATCTCATATTTGTCCCTTTCCCATATACATTCAGACACTCATATCTTTCTCATCACCATATAATCATCAGATAGATGTAGATACCGAATAGATGGTGCACAAAATCTTTGTGAAATGAATAAATTAATTGCTCCATATTGCTCACCATCCTCTTTGGTGCCTGAAACCTGACAGTGTTGATACAGAATTTTGAGTCCTAGTGTTTTCTGTAACATTGCAGATGTTTACATTGCATAGAAGTGAATAACATACCCTGACTTGAACTTGTGATCAACTGAAACCAACAAATTATTTTGTTTTTCTTCTCATAAATTTCTTGTTATGTTCTTTTCAACTTTTTTGTATTTTTATAATATAAATGACAGTGGTATTATTATGTATTGGATATTATAATATTTGATCAATTTGGAACCCAATATCATCATTCAGAATACAAAATATCTTTCTCATCTATATAGTACCTGAAACATCCATCATCAAGATCATTATCCAAATATGTATTAAAGATTCAGAAGTGAGAGAAGACTCTAGACTGTGCAATTTCAAGTCACTTTCTAGTTAGCTGTCTGTATCTTCCTTAGCACTTCTTAAATACAAATATTAGGCCATTACAAATTTGCCTAATGGCACACTCACTCCATCTACATTTGCACACGTTATCCATAAGAATTTTAGGAGATAATTTGATCTACATTTTTCAATTCCTGATCTGGAATCTTGAAGACTAGTTATTAAGTTAGGTAGGAGAATGCACCTTTGTTAATCAGATTATTGTAGAATTTTTGACAAAGAACTTGAAAACTATTGATGACCATTGTGTACAGATCATTGTCTGTGTTAACTCAGTAATCATGATATAGGATGATATTTCTTATTAAAGCATTCACTATCTTCTCCTGTCTAAAACCTATATAATATCATAAATATTTTTCTCCTTTGTCTGCATAGTATCTCCTACACATATTTTATTCAACATTTTTTGTATATATACACATCATAAAAAGTTTATTTTATAAAAGGAACAGATTTTGGTTGACAAAACTACATTAGCACAAAACTACATTTTGTATACAAAACCACATTTTCTTTACACTTTTAAATGTACTTTCAGTAAACCCTGTGATTCTTCCATATTAAAAACTATTCTCCATTAAAGAGATCCACTAACTGAAATGTGCATGTGTCTGTGTGTTTGTTAACTTTCCTGACTTTTTTGTAGTCAAAATTCCATTTAAAATTTTTTTCTAATTCATTGACCCCACATTGTTTTGAAGTTATATGCTTTGGAATTATAAAAACTTTTAAAAAATGTTTGTCTTCCTATAGTCCAGAGAATGTGGAAGCAACGTGCTATAGTAAAATGTAAATGCAGTGGCTTCACTTAATCATTATTGCATTATCACATATCTTTCTTAAGGTGCTTAGCTGCATCTTTCAGTTGATTGTAGCCTCCAACAAATCAGCCCTCAAGCACATAAGCCTATGCCATTGGGGGAGATGTTGCTAAAGCCAAATTGCTTTGTTGAATGCTTGGCTTTCCAAACAGATGGGTTAGCCATCCATAAAATTTATTCTCTTATCATCCCCTCCCCATTCTATTTTAAATATTGATGCTACTTTGGTTTCAGTTGAAGAAAATACATCATTCATAAGATCTCTTACGTGTTGGGCAATTTGTCTTGTTAAGCTGTGGTGAATAGATAAAGCATGGATAAATGGTGTATCTTTGGCAGGAATTGGGTATCATTTAAATAGAAGGAGATATATTCAATAAAGTTGTTATCCTTTTCAAGCTCAGGCACTCTTAGGGATAAAGTCTATTTACATATCAGTTCATTTGGTAGTATGTCTGTCTTGTACTACATGTTTCTAAGCACCAGAAAATGCCAAGAACCCTTGGGATATGTACCAGCTAATTAAGAAACAGACAAATATGAATTTCAGATTGCAGTAATGAAGGGGGAAATGATAATCAAGGTAGATTAATTTGATGGATGATAATTCTTTTATGGAAAAGAATGAATTTTCATTTTCAGTAAGTGAAGAGGATATGCCTACTGAGAACATAAATAAGAAAAATCTACTACTGAACAATTGAGTGTGAGGAATATTTGTTCTTAACAGATAATAAACCAGATCTTAGTGATGAGAATAATAATGATTGTATTACTGACTCAAAGAAAGCAAAAGTAGACTTGAAAATAGGCCCATCTGTTATGAAAGGAGAAATCTATAAATTCTTAGAGAAAAATAGGAAGATTTTATAAGGATAAAATACATCAATGAAACCTATAACAATGTCTTTAAAGAAAGGCTGATATTTTTAAAAGTTTTGTTATTGTTGGCATCAGGTACAGAACTGATGGTATAGATCAAGGGATATCTTTATTATTTTAGCTCAAATCCATACTACTAATCTCAAGTACAGACTAAAGTAATAAATCACTGGAGTTTCCAAAAAGCTTGTTAAATGAACCAACTGCTAATATTTTATTCTTCAATGCATCTACTAATCTTTTTGAAAAATTTGTTGGATGTACATGTGTATTTCTAATTTGCTTAAACCGAGAATTCTTAAATCTAAGAAAGTGTTATAAATTAGCATACACTTTAAAAAGTGAACATGTTATTTAAAAAGAAAGCACAAATTCAAAAGATATAATGTATTCATTAATATGAATATAAGTAAATGTCAACTGTGTGTAGAGATATAAAAGAGAGACTGATTTTTCTTCTCTCCTTGAAGAAAAAAGGAGAAAGAATTTCTATTCACTTGCTCTGAAATCATGTATTGTTTTCGCTGTTTCATGCTTTATTTATGAAAGACAGCTAGTGAGAAAATCCTGAGAAAATAAAGCAAGGCTTTTCTGCAATTTTATAAAGGTGAACATCAAAAAGCTCAGTAGATCTAGCTAGAATTTCAAAGCTGATGTGGTACACAATGGTGAAGAGCATAGTCTTGGCAAGGCCAAATTTTTAGGTTTGGAACAGTTTCCAGTTCTAAAACAACTCTTAGCTTATATTTTGTTTTAAGCAAAATCTAAAAGAAATGTTCTCTAAGTTTTTGAGGAAAGATGAGGATTTTGGTATGGTATTTGAGAGCAGAACCCAACCTACTCTTTTACTCAAAGCAAAGTCCAGTGTTAATATATAAACCCCCATATTGAAGCAGAGTTCTAAGACTACCCATTTAAAAAGTGACAGATTTGGGGAACAAACATGCAAACGTGTCCACACAACAGGTTAGATCATCCACAGTAGCACCAGTATTAAGCAGTGTAGGTCTTTCTTTGTAAAAGAATCAATGGGCAAAGGTTTTCTATTTGAAAATCCACAGTACAAATGAAATAATGACCAAAAGAAAAACCACAGGAAAAGTGAAGATTACACATAGATGGAATTTGAAAAGAAAATGCTTAAGAGCATGTTGTCAGCATGATAATACTTTTAGAAATTAAATTATTGGTTATTTGAAAAGGGAAAAATGAGGCCTTGAAGATGAAATTGAGAAAATCTGCTTGTAGATTAAAGAAAAAGAAACTAAAATACAATAAATTTAAAATTAGAGTAATAAAAACTTGGAAGGTCAAAAATCTTCTTAAAGAGCTTCAAATGATGACTAGAGAGAAAACTGAGATGTACTGATAATCAAGGATTCACTTAAAGAAACTTTATAGGAGCTGAGAAGAAAGACCAGTTTTCAAACTCCATGGGCAATCAAATTTTAAGCTGTATTAATTTGTATATTTATTCAATAAATTTATGTCAATTATGTTGTCTTTCTGAACACTGAGAATATACCTATATATGAAATAAACCCTCACTTAAGAAAAGTCTCTTTGGAAGGTTAGAATGAAAAAGAAATAAAAGGGTGGCGTATGTGGCTCAAAGAAGTAGGGTGCCAGCCCCATATACTGGAGGTGATGGGTTCAAAGCTGGCTCTGGCCAAAAACTGCAAATAAAAAACAAAGAAAAAGAAATATTAACTACAACTTTTAAAGTATCTTGAAGCAAAAGCAGGCTACCTACAAGATCCACGGCAGCATCAGCTTTCTCATCAGCACGCTGTATGGGAGGAAAAGGCGGCAGTGGATATTTTAGAGCTCTGAGGCCAGAGGAAACCCTGAGCAACCAGAGACAGAAGGTATGTTCAATGGTAAGAACTGTCCTGGTTCCACAGGGGACAAAACTGAAGTTGGTAGGAGCCATGTCCTGGTCACACAGATGTGGTGAATCCTATCAGGTTGTGCATGAGCTTCACTTGGACTAAGTGTGTGGTGATTCTTATTGCACTTCCCTTTAAATTATGCTGACAAGTAAGGCTTCCAGAACTCGTGAAAGTCTTTCTTCATTAGAAGCAACAAGAATTTTTAATATGGGATTTGACCTCTATTTATCATTCCAACTGATATGTTTTTAAAACAATATTTAGCTTTAAAAATATGCCTCCTTCACACTCTCTTCTACATCTTCATGGATAATATTCCCTTTCTTTTTTGCCCCTAGACCACTTCTAGTTTAGCATTGATTTAAAATGTCAGCTTTCCTGAGCAGCTCCTGTGACAGCATGGGTCTTAGTGGGGTGCCAACCTTTGTACTTCCATAGCTCTTGGTGCAAATTTCTATCCTGAAACAGGTAACACTGTTTCTGGTCATTTGAAGAAAAGTATGGGACTTGTGTATTTCTGCAATTATAGTAACTAAAAATATAATGGGCCTAGGAGGTTGCAAATAAAGCCTAGTGAGTAAATGAACAAGAAAGTGACTGGACTGCCAAATGGGGCTAAGGGAATAACTGAGAAATGTATTAAGGTTCACTGGGAAGGAAATAAAGCCCAAATAGCCAAAGCAATCTTAGGCAAAAAGAATAAAACTGAAGGTAGAATGGTACCAAAATTCAAAGAATACTGAAAGGCTATCATAACTAAAACAGTATGACAGTGGTATAAAAGTAGAGATATAGGCCAATGAAACAGAACAGAAAATCCAGAAAGGAAACCATATGGCTATGGCCAACTGATCTTTGACAAAATATACAGAAATGTACATTAGGGAATAAATAACCCATTCAATAAAAAGTGCTGGGAATACTGGATAGCCAAATGCAGAAGAATGAAATAGGACCCATATCGCCTAATTAAATTATATACAATTAATGAAGATGAATTAAAACTTAAATGTAATGCATGAAACGATAAAAATTCTAGAAGAAAACTAGATAGACAAAGGCATTTATCACTAAGACCCAAAATACAAATACATTGGCAATAAAACTGAATAAATGGCACTTAAACAACTTCTGCATGGAAAAGAAAATAATTAAGAGAATAAACAGGCAACCTTTGGAATGGGACAAGATATTGGCAAACCATATTTCTGACAAAAGACTCATTTCCAGACTGTACAAGACTTCAAGCAAAACATCAAGAACAAAACAAATAATCCCATTAAAGAGTGGGCAAAAGATAAAAGCAGAACTTTTTCAAAAGAAAGCCAGACAATAAGGAGGGGCAAAATGGCTGACTGGAGCTAGCTTTTGACAGAAGCTCCTGACTAGAGGCAAGGATAATGACCAGAAAGCACCCAATTAAGCTGAAGACTGGGAACTGAGCCAAGAGAGAAGAGTGATAACTGCAGATCAACTCTGCTGAGGCCAGCTGCGACTCCAAGAAAGCAAATTTTATCTGAGACTTCAAACCAGAGTCATTGATCCACTAGTAACAGACAAGGACCAGCTGAATACAAGACAGAGCCACCTAACTCCACCACACCAAGCAGGTTTCCTCAGCCTCAGACTTTAATACTGTACAGGTCCTTTGCAAAGCTGTACGGGAAAAAGCTCCAGTCACCAGTCCCAGATCCTTGACAAAGGGCTGGTTAACCACAACTCCAGGAGCTCCCAAACAAATTTCACCTTACCTGCCCATGTAGCCAACTGGTGAAAAACAATCATGAGGCGAACACAGCAGAAAAATTCTGGCAACATGAATAATCAGAGTAGATTAACTTCCCCAGGAATGACATGGCAGACACATCACAAGGTCCCCATTGACAAACAAATGGATGAGATGTCAGAAATCAAGTTCAGAATTTGGATAGCAAATAAGATCAACAGAATGGAGGTAAAGACACAATTAGAATTTCAAAGAGTAATTCAAAAGATGTCTCAAGAATTCAACAAATTCAAAGAAAAAATCACCAAAGATTTTGACACATTGAGGCAAGAACTTGTAGCCCTCAAAGACCTGAGAAATGTAGTAGAATCCCTCAGTAACAGAATGGAGCAGGCAGAAGAAAGGACCTCTGACATTGAAGACAAACCTTTTGAATACTCCCAAACACTTAAAGAAGAAGAGAAGTGGAGAGCAAAAATGGACCATACTCTCAGAGGGCTCTGGGATAATTCAGAGATATATTTGCCTTATAGAAATTCCTGAAGGCCATGAGGTTGCTTTGAAGGATATGGATGCTCCACTTCATGAAATAATCAAGGAGAACTTACCAGACATGCCAAGAGATTCTGAAATTCAGATAGCAGACAGTTTCAGAATCCCAGCACAACTCAACCCAAATAAAACATCTCCTAGACACATTATAATTAGTGTTGCCAAAAGTAATATGAAGAAGAAAATTCTGCAAGCAGTCACATGTAAGAAAACCATAACCTACAAGGAGAATATTATAATGACTGCAGATCTCTATGCTGAAAAATTTCAAGTTAGAAGAGGGTGGTCATTGACCTTTAATCTCTTCAACAAAATTACTTTCAAACCAGGATCCCGTAGCCAGTTAAACTGAGTTTCATTTATGATGGAGAAATTAAATACTTTAATGACATGAACACATTGAAGAAATTTGCCATAACTAAAGCAGCTCTCCAGGATATTCTCAAAGCTACCCTCCACAATGAACAGTACAACCTTCCACTACCAAAGTAAACTCACTCAGAAACTTTTGATCAAATTTCAAATTCCACAGTGTTGAAAGGATAAAAAATGTCCTCTGGACTTTTGAAAAACTCAAATCGCAAAATACTACCAGGCTTATAAATACTCTCAATTAATGTGAATGACTTTAGTTGCCCTCCAAAGAGGCACAAGTTGGCTGACTGGCTATAAAAACTCAGGCCAGATATCTGCTACATTCAAGAATCTTACTTTACCTTAAAAGATAAACATAGACTCAGGGTGAAGGGATAGTCATCTATAGTTCAGGCAAATGGAAATCAGAAAAAGCAGGTGTTGCAATTTTATTCACAGATGCCATAGGCTTTAAACCAACAAAAGTAAGGAAAGATAGGATGGTCACTTCATATTTGTTAAGGGCAACAGTCAACATGGTGAGATGTCAATTATTATCATTTATGCCTCCAACCAGAATGCATCTCAATTTATAAGAGAGACTCTAACAGACATAAGCAATGTGATTTCCTTCAGCACATTGGAGAAGATAGTCAGAGATTTTAATACCCCTTTGGCAGAGTTGGATTGATCCTCCAATAGGAAGCTAAGCAAAGCAATTTTAGAGTTAAACTTAACCTTTCAACAAATGCATTTAACAGACACCTACAGAACATTTCATCCTAAAAAAACTGACTACACATTCTTCTCAACACCCCATGCAACATCCTTCAAAATTGATCCCATCTTTGGTAACAAGTCTATCCTCATAAAATTTATAATAATAGAAATCATTCCTTATATATTCCAGACCATCATGGTTAAAAGTTGAACTCAGTAACAACAGAAATCTGCATACTCATACAAAAACACGGAAACTAAATAACCTCATGCTGAATGATAGCTCACCATAGATGAGATTAAGAAAATTACCAAATTTTTGGAACAAAATGATAATGAAGACACTAATTACCAGAACCTCTGTGATAATGCAAAGGCAGTCCTAGGAGGGAAATTTATAGCATTGCAAGCCTTCCTCAAAAGAACAGAAAGAGAGGAAGTCAACAACTTAATGGGAAATCTCAAGCAACTGGAAAAGGAAGACTATTCCAACCCTAAACCCAGAACAAGAAAAGAAATAACTAAAATTAGAGGAGAACTAAACGAAATTAAGAACAAAAGAATCATACAACAGGTAAATCAATCAAAAAGTTGTTTTTTTGAAAAGGTCAATAAAATAGGTAAACTTTGGGCTAACCTAACCAGAAGAAGAAGAGTAAAATCTCTTAATTTCATCAATCAGATTTATATTTTTCATTTCAATATTTTTCACTTCAAATTTCATTTTTCATTTCATTAATTTTTCATTTCAAAATAAAATCTTAATTTCATCAATCAGAAATGATAAAGGCCAAAAAACAACAAAATCCTCAGAAATTCAATAAATCCTTAATGAATATTACATAAAACAATTCTCAGAAGTATGAAAATATGAAGGAAATAGATCAGTACTTGGAAACATGTCACCTTCCAAGACTTAGCCAGAATGAAGTCTAAATGCTAAACAAGCCTACAACAGGTTCTGAAATAGTATCAGCTATTAGAAATATCTCCCCAAAGAAAAGCCTGGGCAAAGATGGATTCACATCAGAATTCTACCAAACCTTTAAAAAGGAACTAGTATCTATATTACTTAACCTTTCCAAAACTGAAAAAGAAGGAATACTTCCCAATACATTCTATGAAGCAAATATCGTCCTGATTCCCAAACCAGGAAAAGATCCAACAAGAAAAGAAACTTATAGACCAATATCTCTAATGAATACTGATGCAAAAGTGTTCAATAAGATCCTAGTGAACAGAATCCAACAATACACCATACAAATTATTCATCATGACCAGATGGGTTTCATTCCAGGGTCCCAAGGATAGTTCAATATATATAAATCCATAAATTTAATACATCACATAAACAAACTAAAAAACAAAGACCATATGATTATATCAATAGATGCAGAAAAGGCTTTTGATAATACCCAGCATCCTTTCTTGATCAGAACACTTAAGAAAATAGGTGTAAATGGAACATTTCTTAAACTGATAGAGGCCATCTACAGCAAACCTACAGCCAATATTGTATTGAATGGAGTAAAATTGAAATCCTTTCCACTCAGATCAGGAGCAAGTAAGGATGCCCATTGTCTCCCCTGCTTTTTAACATTGAAATGGAAGTCTTAGCCATAAAGATCAGGCAAGAGAAGGCAATCAAAGGGATCCAAATAGGACCAGAGGAGATCAAACCTTCATTCTTCACAGATGATATGATTGCATATCTGGATAACCCCAGGGACTCAACTACAAAACTCCTGGAAGTGATGAAGGAATATGGCAACATCTCAGGATACAAAATTTACACTCACAAATCTGTAGTCTTTATATATACCAACAATAGTCAAGGGGAAAAAACAATCAAGGACTCTATTCCCTTTACAATAGTTCAAAAGAAGATGAAATATCTGAGAGTGCATCTACCTATGGGTGTGAATGATCTCTATAAAGAGAACTATGAAACTTTGAGAAAAGAAATAGCTGAGGATGTTAACAAATGGAAAAATATACCATGCTCATGCTTCATGGAAGAATCAAAATTGTTAAAATGTCTATACTACCTAAGGCAATCTACAGATTTAATGTGATCCCTATAAAAGCACCTCTGAAATATTTTAAAGATCTGGAAAAATTAGTACTTCATTTTATATGGAAACAGAAAAAAACTCGAATAGCCAGGACATTACTTATAAATAAAAACAAATTGGGAGAAATCACACTTCTAGTCTTCAGACTATATTATGAATCCATAGTGATCAAAGCGGCATGGTACTGGCACAAAAACAGAGAGGTAGATGTATGGAACAGAATTGAAGATCAAATGGTGAGCCCAGACACTTACCATCATTTGATCTTTGATAAACCTATCAAAAATATAAATTGGGGGAAAGATTCTCTATTCAACAATTGGTGCTGGGTGAATTGGCTGGCAACTGGTAGAAGATTGAAACTGGACTCACACCTTTTTCCTCTAACAGAAATTGACTCTCAATGGCTAAAGGACTTAAACAAGACATGAAAATAAAAATTATTTGTGTGTATTCAGGGGCAACACTTGAAAAAATTGGCCTGGGAGAATACTTTATGAGGAGGAGACCTTAGGCAATTGAAGCGACATCAAAAATACATTACTGGGATCTGATCAAATTAAAAAGCTTCTGCACTGCCAAGAAATACTAAGTAAACCAAATAGATAGCCTTCAGAATGGGAGAGGATTTTTTGCAGGTTATATTTCTGACAAAGGTCTAATAACCAGAATCCACAGAGAAGTCAAACTTATTAATAAGAAAAAAACAAATGACCCCATTTCATTGTGGGCAAGAGACATGAACAAAAGCTTCTCTAAAGAAGATAGGCATATGGTCTACATATACATGAAAAAAATGCTCATCATTTTCAATCATCAGAGAAATTCAAGCCAAAACCACTTTGAGATACCATCTAACTCCAGTAAGAGTAGCCCACATCACAAAATCCCAAAACTACACATGTTGATGTGGATGTGGAGAAAAGGGAACAGTTCTGCACTGCTGGTGGGAATGCAAGCTAGTACATTCCTTTTGGAAGGAAGTTTGGAGAACACTCAGGGATATAAATGTAGATCTGTTGTTTGATCCTGCAATTCCTCTTCTAGGTGTAAATCCACAGACCAAAAATCATTTGGCAACAAAGATATTTGCACCAGATTGTTTGTTTCAGCCCAATTCATAATTGCCAAGTCATGGAAGAAGCCCAAGTGCCCGTGGACCCATGAACGGATTAATAGATTATGGTATATGTATACCATGGAATACTATGCAACATTAAAAAAGATGCAGACTTTACCTCTTTTATGTTTTCATGGATGGAGCCGGAAAATATTCTTCTTAGTAAAGCATCTCAGGAATGGAAAAATAAATATCCAATGTATTTAGTACTACTATGAAACCTATTTATAATCACTCACATTTTCATATGAAAGATGAATCACAACTATAGCCCAGAATGAAGGTGGGAAGGGGAAGGGAAGGGGAAAGTAGGGGGTTGGTTTCCTAGAGGGAGGGTTAATGGTGGGACCACACCTATTGAACATACTGCAAGTACAAGTTGGATCTGTCAGGTGTAGAACACAAATGTCTTAACACTGGAATTGGGTAAATGAGGTGAAGGCTATGTTAATTAGTAGGATTTAAGCCCTCCAATTTGTACAAATAATCAACACATTGAATCCCCCCCCAAAAAAGAAGAAGACAGACAAATGGGCAACAGACATGTAAAAAAAAGTTCAGTATCACTCATCATCAGGGAAATACAAATTAAAACCACAGTGAAATACCACTTTACCCCTGTCAGAATGGCCATTATTAAAAAGTAAAAAAACAATGAATACTGATATGGATGGAGGGAAGGAGTTTTGCTTGTACTGTTGGTAGGAATGAAAAGTAGTACAGCCTGTACTTGTATAGTATAGTATAAAGATTCTTCGACGAGATCAAAATAGACCTACTATTTGAGCTAGCATTCCTACTACTGGGTACCCAAAGGATAAGAAATCACTTTATCAAAAAGACACCTGAACTCAAACGATGACCATAGCACAATTAACTGCAAAGATGCAGAATCAACCTAAGTGTTCACTGATACATGGATGGACAAAGAAAATGTGGGGTGCATGTGTGTGTGAGTGGGAAAATGATGGAGTACTACTCAACCATATAAGGGAATGACATAATGTCATTTTCAGCAACGTGGATGAAATAGGAGATCATTATTTTAAGTGAAGTATCTCAGAAATGAAGAAAAACACATATACACATATTCTCACTAATAAACAATGGTGCACATAGGCAGAAAAAGACATAAAGGATGCTGAAACTAAGAGAGGCGGAGGTGGGAGGGAGGCAAGGGATAAAATTTTACCTATTTGTACAAGGAACACTCCACTGGCTGCAGGCCATTGAAAGCACCAACTTCAGCATTACAGAATGTAGTCATGTAACAAAATCTTTGGCATTCACTTAATATTTTGAAATAAAAATGAACCATACTCTGGAGACAGGCTTTCTTTACTTCACATCTTTCCACAAACTTTAATATTTGAAAGAGACTTAATTTAAGGAATTACAAAAATAAAAATAGAGTTTTGAAAAATAACATTTGAACGAACCCACATTATCTAACATTTATGTTTAGCATAGATGTGTATCCCCCGCGGATCTTTTTCTTTGGATTCTGCTACCAGCTTTTCTAGTTTTCACCTCAACCAAGAATTACAGAGAGGAATTAACCAGTGACTCTGTTTTGCCTTGACACAGCTTCTCCTTTCGGGTCAGATAGTCTTCTCCTAAGTGAACTTCATAGTTGTGGTTTCAGCAGATCAGCTCTGCTCATTTTAAGGCACTCATTTTTATTTTCAGACTATTAATCTCATGTAATGTTTTTGCTTGAAGTTTCCTTTAATTACTTTGCCCTAACATTGACTGATTTCTCCAAAGGTTAGAATCTTCCAATTATGCACATTTTTGACTGAGAATCTGGGCTCACAGCAGCAATTTACATCTCTGATTTTTCTGCCATCTGCAAAGGATCTTTTCTGGACAGGACAGTCACATGGCCCAGATCTGACACTCAGAAGGCTAACATTTCAGTATTCAATCTTATCTTTAATACACACTTTCTAGTAGATGAAAAAATTCCATTTCACTTTGCCTTGTTTGTATGATTATATGAATCATACACTATTTTATATCTCTGTCTTATTATTTATTATTTAAACTCCTGGAAACTCTAAGAATGGAGCATGTTTGCTCAGTTTTCAGGAGGCCTCTGTGGCCCTGCAGTTGTGCATCCCCTTCCAAGTTATAAGATTTGCTACATGAAACAAAGAGCTGGTTATATTCTGCCCTTTTACATGAGAAACGTGACTTCCTATTTGAGTTTCCCTTTTCTGAACAAGCTTTGCTATTAAGCAGAGTCAACAGTATTCCCTCAAACCATTCCACTTTTTGAGTTACTAAAGGATTTCTTTCTTGGTCAATTTATACCCACAACATGGGTCCCCCAACATCATCATCATCATCCCCCATATGATGACCCCCAACATATGGTCATCAAAAGTATAATTATTTGCATCTCTTTTTGTTTACCTCTTATATTTTAAGAAAAGTTACATGTACATTGAAAAGCATAAGTTAATTTTTTTTTTTCAGTTGACTTCCAAGATGGCAGCTGAGTAACAGCTTCTGTGTGGGTAGGTACAGTGAGAGTGGGGAGAGAAAACTCCAGGCATCTCTGGCCAGTGTGTTTTGCTCAGAGGCTTCCCTTTGGTGACACAGGAAGTCAGCAAGAGACTTCTGGACCCCACAAGGAGGAGAGAAACGGTGGAAAACTGGCAAGTGCCAGGTGCATTTGTTCAGTTGGAGGCTGCTTACAGTTGTAACCACAGCAACAGCAGGACTACAAGCAGGAAAAGCCTTACCTGTGGGCTGTTTTGGTTGTTTTAGACTTGGGTACTCCATTGAACTGCCTTAGGAGATCTTGGGAGGGGGTGAAGATGACTTTGTGCATTGTCTGGGGCCCTGGATGGAGCCACTGAGCTGGAGGGGAGCTAATAATTGTTCAGCTGTGAGCTGCCCCTGCATATCACAGTGTGGGGATCAGCCAGGAGACCTTGGCCAAGTAATTTAGTGACTGAGCTTTCCAAAGGCAGGGACTGAGATGGTGGGGAAGCGTGGAGATCCAAGTGTTTGGCAGATTAACAGCCTTGGCCCTCAAGGGCATAGAGGAGTCTGAATTTGGTGCACTGGATAAGTGGGCAGCCATGGCCAAGGAGAGATCCCAATGATAAGTGCTTTCCTTGGAAAGCTTCTGTTTGGCCAAGGTTCATAGTTTGGAGTGTCTTTTAAGTGGGCTGAGGAGACATTTGGACTCTCAAGCCTACAGGGTCTGAGAGACCAGCAGAGGCCTCCAGTCTCCATTTTGAACAGGTATATTAATATTGTGATCAACATCTCATACCTGAGAAGATCACCTGTTGCCCAGACAACATTCAGCAGGATATATATACTGCTTGGTTATTTTGTTTTGTTTTGTTGTCTTAATTTCAACATTTTTTCCTTAACATTTTTTCCCTTTTTGATCTTTTTTATTCCTTTTTCCACTATTCTAGTTTAAATACAATCTTCCATTTTTGCCTTCTTCTAGTTGTTAAAATTAGAATTTCATTTTTGTCATTGTTTCTGCCCCTATTATTTGCTATTCCCCCCCAATTTTATCCCATAAGGGTTTTTGCTTGTTTGTTTTGGTTTGATTTGTAGTACTTTTGTATTTCTTCTATACTTGATGGGGGTGGGGTACTGTGTCTTTTCCATCTGGGAAAGAGCTGTTTGCCTCAAGGGAAACACCCATCCCAGCACCCCTAGAGGTTGGGGGGTTTTAAGATTGGGTCATAGTGATACCGGAAAAGTGGTGCCCCAGCCAGCTCAGCTGAGCAGGGCATGGGGAAGGGAACTGCCACCTCATCTTGGTGACAGCAGCCGGCAAAGAAACCGGCAGGCTGGAGCAAGCAGGGGAGCTTTCTTCCCCCAGAGGCTCCAGTAGAGCGGTGCTAGAGGACCTGCCAATCAAGGGAAAACACTGGTGCCCATCCCTGATTGGTCCATTTTCAATCCTGCTCCTGATTGGTCCATTTT
>CAUYQV010150428.1:0-26637 GCA_963574575.1 Galagoides demidoff | reverse complement strand
GGAGGCAGGAGACTCGCTTGAGCCCAGGAGTTGGAGGTTGCTATGAGCTGTGATGCCATGGCACTCTACCCAGGGGGATAGCTTGAGGCTCCATCTCAAAAAAAAAAAAAAAAGAAAGAAAGAAAAAGAGAATGAAGTCGTAAGATTGTTTTACCGGATATGAAGGCATATTATAAAGCAAAACAATAAAGATGATGTGGCCACAGTGCAAGGACAGATGTATGGGCCAGGACATGATTGGTTGAGTTATGATAAAGAAAATACCACAGTTTACTGGAGGAAAGGCTGACCTTTTTGATAAATGGAGCTGATGCAACTGAATTATTTATATAGCAAAATTAATATTTCTTCTACCTAGACATACACAGAGCTTATTTTGAAAAAGATTTTACATCTAAATGTAAAAGATAAATCAATTAAAATTCTAGGGAAAAAAAGTAGGAGAACATCATTATAAGTTTGGTGTAGGGCAGGCAATAATTTCCTGTATTGAGACAAAAACACTCTACACAAAAGAAAAACTTGAAAAATTACACTTTATTAAAATTGTGAACCTCTCTTTATCAAAAGAACCATTAAGACAGTCAAAAAGCTGGCAACAAATAACTGAAAAAATGTCTGATATCTAGCATTTATAAAGAATGCTTCCTTACAGAGCAGTATCAAAAAAATGGAAAAATCAGTGAAAAATGAGCAAAAGACTAGAATAGGCAATTTGCAAAAGAAAAAAATCAAAAAAGCCACTAAGCATATGAAACAGTATTCCACTTTACCAATAATCAGAAAAATGCAAATTAACACCTCAGCAGGATGTCACAACCTATTTATCAGAGTGGCTAAAATTTAAAAGACTGGCAATACCAAGTGTTGGTGAAGTTTTAGAAAAACTAATTAAGAGTAAATTGATGAAACCACTTCAGAAAAATATTTGGTGGTAGTTACTTAGAATAAGATTTGTATATTCTAGACTCCCAGATTTGTATACCACCTACTCTAAACTCCAAAATGAGTGCCCATATTCATGTGGAAACATGTATAAGAATATCTGTAGCATCTTCATTAAAAATAGTCAAAAATGAAAAATTATTGTCATCTATCAGTAAGAAAATTGATAGTGCATTCACACAGTACAATACTATATAAGCCTATACTACAGGTACACACAAAGCTAAGTGGCCACCTAGAAACATAATTTGGAGTAAAAAAGCCATTTTTTTAAAAAACGCATTTTGTACACTATCATTTATATAAAGTTGAAAATAGACAAAACTAAAAACTTGTATTTAGAACACGTACTTAGATGGCAATGAAGTGCAAGAAAGTGATTATCATAAAAACTTTACTTTTACAATGAAGTAGTAGTTAGAATAGCTTTGACGTGGTGGCAACATTTATATTTATTGATCCCCTTTATAAGCATTTTAATTACTTCATAATTATTTGTTAAACTGTATATTTGTGTTTTGAAAGTTTTTCATATTTGAGCCATAATTTATAAAGTAAAATATTATATACAAGGACTTAAAACAATACAATTTTTAATAAACTTATACGCTAGCATGATGTTTTCATTATGGGAAGTGAAAACAAAAGTAAATGTTTGTATGTAGAAAAAACTAGAAGAAAACGCTTCACATTGAAAATATATCTGAGTGGGGCAGCGCCTGTAGCTCAAAGAAGTAGGGCGCCAGCCCCACATGCTGGAGGTGGCAGGTTCAAGCCTAGCCCTGGCCAAAAACTTCAAAAAAAAAAAAATATATATATATGTGCATGTGTGTGTGTGTGGTGAAAATCTGGAGGATTATATAATACATATATATATATGTGGTAAAAAATCTGGAAGATTTTGTAATATAAGTTTTCTTATGAGATGACAGTTTTCCTACAACATACTAACATTTTCAAATTTAGCTTCGGAGTACAAATTTGTTGTGTATAAAAGCTCTTATCCGAGATAATGTTGATTATGAAGAGTCAGGAATTATCAAATTCCTTTGTAATTTCTATAACAAATCAATTAACTGTGCCCTTACCTTAGTCATTCCCGCGGTAAACGCAAAGGGACTACAGATACTAAAAATCCATTCCAGAGATGAGGGAAGCTGTTTATATAATGCAGGGAATCCCAGACACCCCCAAAAGATGGTTACGAGAAACACCACCAAATTGGTGAGGACAGCTTTCCTTAACAGCACGGTCATCAGGAACACCAGAGCTATCTGGAAGGGGGAGAGGATGTCCAGGATTTATACGTGTTTAGTTTACTGAAAGTCATGGGCCGCACAATAAGATAAGCATCTTTTTATCATAACATTAACATACATCAGTGAGAGTGATAAAAATTAAGGTATAATGATTCATCCTTCTCTCAACTTCCTTATTTGTCCTCCTTGAATGCTGGGCTTTTGTTATTGTGGAAAGGGTGAGTGAAAAAAATGCTGGAAAAAGATCTAAGGACAATGTGGAAATCCAGACTTGGAAAAATCTAACGAAGCTGAATTAAAGTCCTAAGCCGAGGCATCATATACTCTCTGTAGAAAACACCCTAGAAGGAGGAAGAAATTAGAGGCCCTTCTGCAGAAGGAAGAGGGGAGTGAGGCAGCAGAATATTAGAGGAGAAGAGGAATTGTGATTGGCTACCAGGTGTGGGCACCCTCAGGGGAAAAGTATGGGTCCACCCCTCAAGAACATCCTCCACAGCCATCTAGAAAAGTCTTTGATATAGGTATTTTTGCATCAAAATTATTTTTTCTTTTTGATGCATTAGTTCCCTAATTCAGATGTTTTTGCAAAAAAAAAAAAAAAAAAAAAAAGGAGGTCTGATTTTATACGGGTACATCATTTTCTTAATCTACAGAAAGTTTCTTAAGCATGTGCATGAAAGTAGTCTTTCTGGTAACATACTAGGGGATTAATACTTGCACATATAGCTGAAGTATAAAGCACAGAGAGTAGTAATGAACTTACAAACTTACCAAAGATAAGCCATATAAGAAAAAGAGCGTGAATATGACCATGAAACCAGTCACGATTATAATTTGTGTGGATGTTATGATAACTGTAATGATGATGGAAATAACGAAGAAAAGGCCAGCGTAGATTATACCCCAGGACAACCTAATAAAGACCAAAAGGTATTTAAATTACGTTAACTTTAATATGAAATATTTAAAATATTCAAAAGTATCTAACCAACGATGTAAATGATTACCCTTGTGCTCCTAGATGAATAGCTATAATATTAATAGTAGGGCAGACGGTCCCTGTGCACCCTTTTCTGATCACGATTCTCCTTCCACATAGTTGCAATGAATTTTTATTACCTTTGCTATATATGTACACACAGATGATGGATACTGAACACGAGCACCAACCAATGGGAAAGGTGCCTTGAAGGTATCAGTGAAGTGACTATGAACAATTGCAGGCTGTGCTGTGCCTACCAGTTAAGCATCCACACGTGTACATGATTTGTATACACAGCATGAACACTGTATAGACAGTATCACACCCTATGCATGCTTCTGCAAATTTCCTTTAGCCAGTCAACATGAACAATATATACATTGTTGAATAACATTTCACTGTATGCATGTGATCCAGTATTCTCCTGCACGTGGAAATGTAGGTTGTTCCCACTTTTTTTTTTTTCCTATTACAATGTTGCTGAGAACATTCTTGTACTTGTCTGTTTCAGGAAAATATACAAAAATGTCTATAAGTATTCCGCATGCTCAGCTTTATTAGATACTACCAAATTCTCCTAAATGCAGAACTGGAAGGAGACTTAACAGCTGAGGACCAATCAAGTGATTTCTACAGAGATTGGGGGCATATCGTTCTTGGAGCTCTCAGCAGGCATTGCCTATATTTTATAATTCCATTAAGCCCACTTCATTCTCCTTATTCCTTATTTCTTTTCTTAAACTAACATAAATTATATGTTAAATTAAGCATCTCTTAATGTTCACAATGTTTTGCTTTACATGTGCTAGTGCTGACATTTTGCGAAGTCATTTTTTTTTGTTTTATTAAATCATAGCTGTGGACTTTAATGCAATTATGGTGTACAATGTGCTGGTTTTATATACAATTTGAAATATTTTCATCAAACTGGTTAACATAGCCTTCATAGCATTTTCTTAGCTATTGTGTTAAGACATTTATGTTCTACATTTAGTAAGTTTTACATGTACCCTTGTAAGATGCACCATAGGTGTGGCCCCACCATGCACTCTCCCTCCATGCATCCTTCCCTCATCTCCCTCTCCCCTTCCCCCTTCATCTTGGGCTATCATTGGGTTATAGCTTTCTTAATTGGTTTCATAGTAGGGCTGAGTACTTTGGATAGTTTTTCTTCCATTCTTGAGACACTCTGCTAAGAAGAATATGTTCCAGCTCCATCCTTGTAAACATGAAAGAGGTAAAGTCTCCATCTTTCTTTAAGGCTGTGAAGTCATTTTTAAGAAACAGTACTCCATCTTAGATCTAATGAGACGACAGAGTATCTTATCCCAAGATTCTCATTTTACAGATAAGGAAACTGCACTGCCTACCGTCAGTTAATGAGTTAAGGACACTAAATCAATCAATCTCAATGCTTAGATGAAGCTGCAGGTCTTCTCTCTGTCCAGAGCTCTTTCCTCTACTTAAAATTGCCTAACAAACTAAGAATTCAACAGCTGAAGAATATAGCAAAAGTATGACAGCCAGGACTTTGCATCAACATGTCCCAGAAGAACATGTTTCTGCTGGGTTGACTGCTTATTTGACTTCCTTTATTTCTACTCCTTAAAGGTCATGCCATTAAAATGATTCAGCCTGTGCTGGACACATCAGAATTTTTGAAAAGCACACCACAATCTTCAGAACTCGTATCCTGAATACAGAAATGGGTTCCTACTTTAGCCAGGAATTCAGAGACCACAGGGTAGGAGAATTACAAATAAAGAAATTACCAAGAAATTACCATGACTTAGAAAAAAGAAACCTGAGGAAGATGTTGAAAAAAACCCTGTCTAAAAGCAAAAGAATTCAGACATCCCACTTAAAGAATAAATACTGATTACACTTCACATTTACTACATTATTAAAAGAATTATCATACAATGTATTTCCACTCGATACCCTGCACTTAGTAGAAACATTTCAGAGCCTTTCTCCGTCTTAGTTTTAAGTATGCATATGTGAATTCATTTTTCTTAGTTTTAGGTCACAAGCATACTATGAATCATTTATCCTGAGAATTAATTTACACCCAAATTTCCAATGCTTTTCTAACTCTAATATAGGGCTGACTCCTGCTACCCTTAACTTGGTAACTGTAGGGACACGGGCCCCTTTTACAAAGTTCCCTCCTAAGAGACTCTGTGGGTGGCTCTAAGTCCATTCTTTTGTATTTCCCTAAGTTTCACTGCAAAAGTTTTCCTTCTCTCTTTTTTATTTTAAGACACAGTTTCCTCTTTTTCTATTTTACAATTTATGTGTGTATATAATAGAATTAAAATTTTCTGTTAATAAACAATATTTTGTAGAAGAGTAAAAATTTTCTAAACCATAATTTTATTTCAGGGAACACATGAAATACAAAAAATTGTTTGGTAAATAATTACTTAAATATTCCATGTAGGTCTCCATCCATAAGGAATGTTTTCTTGATTCGATGATAAAATAAACAATTATTTTTCTTTTTTCCTAGACAGTATGGATTTTGTCACTGATAGTCCTACAGAACTCTCTGCTTTGACCTCTTGTAAGCTTAGAGATTGTCTGATTTGGGTTTCTGCTACTGACCTATTTATTATCTTGGTAAGTCTTTATTTCTACTCCTTAATTATTTGTTTTAACTTTTAACATTTAACTCCACCAAACTGTATTTAACTGCTCCAAAAAATATACGCCTGGTAGCCAAGCCCTTGAATGTAAATTAGCTTTTATGGGATTATACTTACTTCAAAATGAGGAAGGGTGAAAAAATCGAATGTTTAACTGTAGGCCAACCCAGTGAGAGCCTTTTATCAGAGAACCTTGGCTGGAATCCCAATTTACGCTCTCTTGCCTTCATTTTCTTTGTTTATAAACTAGGTGATTGTTAAGTGCTCAGCAAATCATAATCACTATTTTGCCTAGCAAAATTTAACAATGCACAAAAGAAACAGCAGCCAATGCTTCAAATTTAAACCATAATGTTTTGAAACAATAGCATTTTCTCGTTGCTTCTTAATTTTCCTGTTTATTAATTTGTACAACTTGAATTATTCACTTACCAGAAGGCTGAATCTTGTAGACCCATCACTTTCATCAAATTCTTATACTTTTTTCTTTCTTTTGTAACATTGAGTGATATAAAATACATAAGTGGGCAAAAATAAAGCAAGCAGAATAAAATAAATAATTCATCTTGAACAACATCTCTATAAATAAAAGCTAATGTCTTCATAGTCGCAGCAGTAACTGACATCAAGTTCTCGATCACAGAGTGATTTGTTGTGATCTAGAGAAGAATTTAAAGAAACATCATCATTATTCCAAGAATAGAAACTGGCAAAATCAGAATAAACTCTGTAGATTTTTACAAATGTCAATTTTCTGAGTTTTATTTTTGTCTGACAGTTATGCAAGATGTTACCAGTGAGGGGAACTGGATGATGAAAACATGACCTCCCTGTACATTATGTCTATAGTTTCCTGTGTTTCTATAACCACTTCAAAATTGGTTTGAAGTTTAAAAATCAATAAGCAATTTCTTTTCCTGGATACCTGCTTCATTATATGCTTCATTGAATTAATGCTTCATTATCATATGTATAATCATAAGAAATCCTGAGCATATGCCATGGCTGTGGTTTGAAGATGCCCCCTCTAAAATTCATGTTGAAGCTTAACCCCCGTTGCGGTGGTGTTAGGGTGTGGGGCCTTCCGGGAGGTGGTTCTGTCGTGAGGGTGAAGCCCACATGCATGGGTTACTGCCTTCTAACAGGGCTGGAGGGAACTGGTCGAGGACCTTCCTGCCTTTCTGCTTGTCCACATGTGAGGACACATAGTTAGTGCCTCGTCTGAGCAACAGGCCTTCACCAGACTCCAAACCTGCCAGCACCTTGATCTTAAACTGAGTCTCCAGAACTGTGAGCAACAACATTTCTGTTCTTTATATATTACCCAGCCTCAGATATTGTGTCATAGCAGCACAAATGAACTGAAACAATCATCTTTCATCAAAACCAAGAATTACTAGAACTTGTCAATGAAGCACTTACTTCTATAATAGCAGCGTTAATGGCAGTTTGCAGAGTAATGAATCCTCTAGTCCAGTATAAGTTCAAAAAACAGTGAAACTCTTCATATCCATCCCAGCAAGGGACTGTAAAAAGAAACAAAGAAAAGCAACACCAACTCTATGGGTGAGGGTAGTTGGGGAACATGAACGAGGATCCAGGAGAAAACAAACTATAGGAGACACCACTAGTAAGAACCTTTTATTTTATTTTATTTTATTTTTTGAGACAGAGTCTACCTCTGTCACCCTGGGTAGAGAGCTAAGGCATCACCGTTCACAGCAACCTCAAACTCTTGAGCTCAAGCAATCCTCTTGCCTCACCCTCCTGAGTAGCTGGGACTACAGGTGCCCGCCACAGTGCCCAGCTAAGGTGCTCAGGCTGTTCTTGAACTCCTGAGTTCAAGTAATCGGCCCGTCTGGGCCTCCTGGGGTGCTAGGATTTCTGGCATAAGCTTCAGGCATCAATGCCTGGCTTACTAGTCGGAACTTTTAACTACTCAGAAAAAGAAAGCAAATTAATGAAAATTCTTTCCAACATGATTTTATTTGCACAGACCACAGTGTACTTAGAAAGTCTTAGAAAGGCTGGGTGCCATGGCTCACACCTGCAATCCCAGCACTTTAGGATGCTGAGGCTGGTGGCTTGCTGGAGCTCAGGTGTTCAAGACCAGCCTGAGCAAAAGTAAGACCCCATCTCTAAAAAGTAGTTGGGGATTGTGGTGGGTACCTGCAGTCCCTGAGCAAAAAGGAAAGCTTAAGCCCAAGACTTTGAGGTTGCTGTGAGCTGTGACGCTACAGTACTCTACAGAGGGCAACAAAGTGAGACTCTATCAGAAAGAAAGAAAGAAAGAAAGTCTTAGAAAATAAAAAGACAAAGCAAACACTCTGTTCCAGCCACAACAGACTCCTTGCTGTACCTCAAAATGCTAAATGCATCCCAGCAGGACTTTTCTCCAACTTGAATGCTATCCCTCTGGATACATGACTCACTCTTTCCCTTTATTTTTATCTCCTCTCACAAATAAACCTCATCACGGAAGACCTTTCTAAAAACCATTAATGAATTATCTAATATCCCTGCTATATTTTACTGTGTTCAGGATATTGTTTTCCCCATCCCCTGTCCTTGGCAAAAAATGGTACCCACAAGCAGGCTGTGTGGTTTACTCACTTCAATCCCCAGGACCAAGAACAGTGCAGAGCACATAGTAGGCAGTTAGTGAACAGAAGGTGAAGAACCAGTTTTATTAGTCACATTAATTCTACTTCCGAAATTGGCTCTAATCCCCTGGGCTCTCTCCCACTCAGCTGCCTCTTCTGTGGTCTAAGCCACTATCAGCTCATTGATAGATTTCGTTTCATTCTCCAAAACCTCTGTTCAATCTATTTTCTTGGCTATATCTACAGTGCTCTCTTAAGCTTAGAAACCTAACTATATCTTTGCCCTAATTAAAGCACCCCAACGGCTACTCACTGCCTAGGGGCATTTGAAATATGCCACAGCCAGGGGAAGCCCACATGTGGCCAACCAGATCCCCATGGGCAGCCCCTTGACCAAATCAAAGTTAACAAATGTCTTTATTAAAAGGATTTGTTCTGTAAAATGTGGATTCAGTCAAAAGGCCACATGCAAGGATCCAGAAGGCCACATGTAAGTGAGTTACTGCTCATCTTCCAGATCTACTCACAAATGTCTTTTCTCACCTCTGGGCCTTCATCTGAAACATGATGCCTCCAGCATCTCAAACCTGGTATTTCTTCCAGCCCCAGTTTTGTTTTGTTTTGTTTTTCTCAAGTTCTCTCACAAGGTTTCGTGGTCTCAGTTTAAACCTTATTTCCCAAGGTAGGACTTTCCTAATCCCACAATTTATTAGGAACTCCTGGCCAACACTTTCCTTGTACTTTTGCTAATTGTTCAGTGTCTTTCCTTCCTGCTGAACTGGACTCTCAACTGAGGCTGGGATCTCTCTGTCCTGATCACTCCTGCATCCTTTGACACATGCACCTGTGAGCTCAAGAAATACATTTTGGATGACTCTACTTTTTTTGAGAGTCATCCTGTAGTGGGAACATATAATTGACTTGGGAATAAGCTCAGCAACAAAATGGACTCTGTCTACTTTCTCCTGTGCCATTGAAAGCATCTCTGTTGCCCATCCCCACCTGTTCTTTATGTTGAAAACATTAAAAACATCATAATGATATTTTATATTAAAAGTCACCTGAGAGATAATCTTCGCTCACAAATGGAATTTCATATCCCTGAATTAATTTTAACTTGTAAGAGAAAATGTTATTAAAGATGACTCCCACAGCAGAATAATTTTCTTCAAGTATTTTATCCATATGTTTTTCACTTGGTACCCCAATGATGCTTTTTTCTATGAAATATAAAGCAGAAATAGACATGGAAAGTTGTTACAGAGTTTCACCAAAACAAAATATGCTATTCTACTGCACCACCATGTATGTATTTTTTTTGTATTTTTCATTAGACGGAAACTAAAATCATTTTCCATTTAAACCAAACAAACTAAAAGGCAAAGGAGTTGGATTTTAATGTTTTAGATTCTATTATAGAATCAGAAGACATGCATAAAAATTAAATTTTTTCATAATGACAGGTATCGGGGCAAGTTTTAGGTAAATAAAAAACATTATGCCAGAATAAGAGAAAGCATAAGAGAATTGGGGTTAAAAAAACCAGAATTAGTTGTTGTAGTTACTATACAGTTGGGGAATCCATATTTCAGATTAGCTAAAGCAAACAGTTTACATGATCTTTGCCTTATATGGGAACAAAAAAACAAAGTAGCTCTATTTCTCTTTTTTTAATATAATCACATTATATAAAAATCTTGAAAATGCAAGAAGTACATAGTGACAGGAAACAGATAGGTGTTTGTTTGGGGTTGAATGAAGAAACTTTTGGTGATGACAGATAAGTTAATTCTCTTGACTGTGCGAATGTTTTCACATACTAAGTAGTCAAAACTGATCATTTGTATATTTTGAATTTTAAATATGTACAGTTTACTGTGTTTTAATTATACTTCAATAGACAAATGTTATAAAACATTCCTGCAATTGTGAAGTAACTCTATTTCTAACAGCCAGAAATTTCACTTGTTAATAATTGAGAATTATACAATAAATAGTTAGCAACCAGTTTGCCCATGAATGAAATATACCTTTTAGTTATCTCAGTTACATAATGACCTCATTTACAATGAAGATTTTTAAAGACATTTACAAATTATAAAATAGGCACAACAGAATAACCTTCAGATTGTCTAACCATAATCTAATTTTTTTTATTTAGATATTTTCCTGAGCTGTAAATCTTAATCATTGCGTTTCTGTGTTAAAAACGCACATACTTGAAAGGTGAAATTGATGGCACCCAGGGATAAGACTGGAACAGAGAGGTTCAGGCCAGGTTTATTGAAAGGAGAGGGCCTGGGCAGGACTAAGATGACATCGCTGCCCAGAGGCAGTTAGAGACCCCTTTTATAGAGACTCTGGGGGCTGGGCAAATTTGACAGCCCCAGGAGGGCTTTGGTAGGTTAGGGTCCTTTGGGGGACTAACTAGGTCCTCTGTATTTTTTGGTTTTGGAGGACAGGAAAAGATGGGGGAAGGGTTTGTGTAGGGGACACCTTAGGTCCCTCAACAACTCTCACCAATGGTTATATTATTCCCAGACACTATTCTGCAATCTGAAATTATAAATCTGTTGTTTAGTTATATTGCAATAGAAATGTGGACCTTCTGAACTAGACCTCCATTGAGATGAAAACAATTCAAAGGCTAATTATTATGAGAGAAAGGGAAAAAAAACAAATTTGTATGCCATCTTAATACTTAAATTGTTAGCATATTGTATCACTGTTGCTTCAAATTAATAGTTATACATTTTATCAAAAGATTATGAAGTAATATCAATAATTCTTTTTTTCCCATCAGTACACCTACCTTTCAAAAGAAGAAATGTTTTATTCATTATTTCCTGAGTTATACTGGAGATCGGTGTATACACAACCATTCTAAAAGAGCTGTTGAATTTATCTGCCCTTCCCAGATCAAAAGGAGGTATTTCAGGAGACTGACCACTTTTTAGAAAATTTGAAAACAGATCTAGAAACACTCCTAGAAGTATTGAAAAACCTAATTCCTGTAACAAATTAAAAAAGAAAAAAGAAAAAAATTAGGTTGTGAAAATCTCAGTTAATACATTAAAAAAAAAAAACACTTTTGAAAACAAATTCCAGTTTTGCTATAAAGTTGGCTTTTCTCTGCTCTTTACTCCACAGAGCAAGGGAAACCCAATGAAAGATAAATACTGAGACCAGCCACGTTTACCATTCTCCAATATTAGAGCAAGACATTTGTATTAAATCATGAACTACTGGAAAAGTTGTCATAAAAACGGACAGGATGACTGAAAGGCTGACAATCTCTACAGGCACCTGCAGTCAACTGTAGAGTTTTTAAGACACAGAGCATCCCAGTTAGAGCTCATGGTGGCAAATAGCAATATTATTGTCAGCTGGAATGCTTTTGCATTTAGGAACTAAAGAAATGAAAAGTAATGGAATGGTAGAGACTACACTCACTATTCACCAGAATCAATCATCTCATCTTCTTTGGTACTGCTAGACTACTTTCCCAGCCTCCTGAAATTAAGTGGGACCAGGAGGTTGAGCTCTGTTCAAAAGGATGTGGGCAGAAGTGACATGCAAAACTTCCAGGCCTAAGTCATGGATTCCTGTACATACTTCTATGTTCTCTCTGTCTTGGTCCCTCTTTTTTCTGATCTTCTGACTGGATGCAAAGAATTCAGGAAAGGTTTCTAGGTAGGGAGATAGCAGAGTTCCTAGATGAAGAAGCCTGGGTCCCCGAATGACTATGTGGAGAAGATTCCTTTACCCACTCAACCCAGTTCACTTCCACTGTTGACCATCTGTAGACTGTTAAAAGTGGAAAACTAAACTTTTGCTCTGTTGGGCTAGTCCCTTAGATTTAGCCCATCCCCCTGAGCAAACCGACTACCAGAGACTTTACTTGGTCTGAATTCTTGGCAATAATCTTTGTGTAGAAAATTTCCTGGCTTTGAAAATAAATCCACAAAATTAAAATTTCTCAAGTTCTTCTGGGAACCATTTTTCTTATGTTTGAGCTCTACTGGTAGAACATTTGGTATTGGCTTTATAGCTTCAATAAGTTACCATATAATTAAATTTGTACTTGATTTCTATTTTTTATTATGAATAATGCTTTTATTCTTTACAATTCGATGTTATTCTTCAGGGCCTATTCTGAGTCTCTTGATTCAACAAACTCAACTAGAAACAAATATAACTTAAGGGGACCATTAGGTAATAAAGTTTTATCGGGGTGCTAACTGTGGAAAGAGGCAAACTTTTCAGCATACCAACGAGCTCTCTCTTTTCATCCTCCATTTCTTCAGAAAATTCTTGTGCAGAAGCGCTTGCATCTGCTGAAACACACTTTTCTGTTTCATACCCATTCAGCCTGTTTATTAAATGAACAAGAAGAATAAATATAGCAGAACACAAACCAGAAAAAATAAATACAATTAAGAAAATCCTTGATCATATTTTAGGCAAAATATTTACTACCTTTAAGATCTGTAAAAAATGGACTTAAAATATTATTTTAGTAATTTGTGGCTATAAAATTTCACCTCAAATATATTCATTTTAAGCTAGTTAGGGGAGTAGGTGATGGTGGGAAGGCAGAGTGATTATTATCTCAATTGTATAGTAACTTACAGTACTACAGTGAAAAAGCTATCATTAGAATTTAGAACCTACAAGATAATTTTTGGCCTTTTAAAACAGAACTTACATAGATAGAGTAATTACATTAATTTCATCCTGTTAATAATTGTTTCTTGTTCTTTACATTTAAATAAAAGCCCCGGAGCTGATAAAGTTAATATCAGGATTCTGAAAGATTATCTGAAAAATTAATTATTTTCATTAGACAACCTCCATGAAATGCTTTCATTTAGTTCTTACCTTCAGATTGACTCAAACAACTTTTGTCAAAAGAATCAGGCTGTGGAATAATGATCCAGTCTCAGATCCCCTGAAACTTGATTCTGAGATATAGGAAGAATAAAGCAATTTCTCTCAGTTTTAGGAATTCAAAAGTCCCTAAATAATAAGAAACAAACTACAAAACTCATTTAAAAAGAAGAAAGAAAAGGAAATCACATGAGAAAGTCATTTTGCCCAAATGTTTGCAAATAAAGAAACAGTTTTTGAAACCTCGATTTTTTTAGATTTGCATATGTCAACTCTAGAAGAATTCCTCAGCTGGTACAGAAGTATATTTTTCTGTTTTCCTAGACTGTACCATACAATAACAACTGGTTGGACAAAATTAGGAAAACTTAGTCATTAGGCCTTTAACATAAAGCACACAAGAGTTTGGAAACATCTGAAAAACAGATTGATTTTAGCAGTGTCCACCCACATAATTGGCCCAGCACAACAAAATAAGTGTTTTACTTACTGTCAGAAAAATTAGAAAAAACAGTCTAGAAATGCTGTCAAACCTCAGTTCTCTGCTTAAAGGCAACGTTTAAAACTTCTTTATTGCTGCTTCTTCATTTATTCTTGAAATGGGTGTGTACTCCCAGCAGCTCTGACTCGGGCTGGCTGCTGGAAAGGGGAGTAGTCAGACCACACTGCACATCATGAGCTCGTTTTGTTTTGTTTTCCGTGTCTTTTTTCCTAAGCCAATTATTCTGCAGGGAAGTGACTGACCCATGGTTAGTTGGGAGTAAGACAAACTCTGTGTTTGTTCACTTGGCCTCTCAACTACAGGCATGAGGGAGAGAACGGTAAACAAGGAAAATGCAACTAGTCTGTCAATAGTGCTGAAACCAGGATGGGGGGAGGAACAAGAAAGGAGCAAAAATAATAAGTAACCAAGCAAAGCAGTTACACTTGTACAAGAAATCGGACTCTTTTGTTTGTTTGTTTGTTTTCCCTACTGGTGACTAACCACAACTACCAATTAGATATTTGACCAATTCAGACTAATTGGGCATAACATTCTGGAGCTGATTTTCTTTTTCTTCATTTCTTTCCTTCCTTCTTTCATTTTATTTTTATTTTTCCGTCTTATAGAGCCAGGTAACTTGTCTTAGACAAATTCCCAGGATGAGCAAATGAAATGAACATGTTTTTGTTTTTTGTCCTGTTCTGTTCCCCATGGATACAGGATTTCATAAGACATATGAACAAAATAAAAGTGAGTGGATTACAGAAGATAACAAGACATATAAAAAGATTCAGGTGAGTTTTTGAGCAGGAGGAAAAACTGAAATGTATTCAGTTTTCATCACATAATTTATCTTTGTCTGTAAAAAGTTACAAACTTTTCTTGACCTGCCACAGTAAATGGCAAAACAGGAAACCAAAGTCCATGAGTTGGGAAATCTCAAATATTTGACATGGCTCCCAGTCCACAGATGATAATAATCATAAAGCTGAGAGATGTTCAGGAGTAAAGGAGATAATTTAAACAACAAAAACAAAAAACAGTTAAGCCATGACAGCACTATGTGTATGTATGTGTGTGTATGTGTGTGTGTGTAAAGATTTTATATATATCTTTGGCAATTAGTTCAAAATTGTTAACAGTGAAATATTACGTCCCTTACATAGACAATTGTCATTAACAAAGTTAATAAAGGTGTTCTAAAAAGCTCCTGGGAGGGGAAGGTCAAAAACACTGTTAACATTTCTGTCAGTATAGCCGGGTGTTGTGGCAGGCGCCTGTAGTCCCAGCTACTTGGGAGGTTGAGGCAAGAGAATGGCTTAAGCCCAAGAGTATGAGGTTGCTGTGAGCTGTGATGCAACAGCATTCTACCGAGGGTGACATACTAAGACTCTGCCTCAATTAAAAAAAAAAAAAAATGAAAAAACACATTTGTATCAGTAATACAACAAAAAATTCACTGTTTCTTTTAAATTATCTGGAATATAGATATTTTTTAATTTTTTGCTGTTATAATTGTTTTATACCATTTATAGTCTATTTTAGAAATCATTCTCACTCTGCCTGTCTTATAATTGTAATAAAATTCACAGTTCTGATATCAATAATTATTTAGATTAAAAAAAAATATTTCACTAGTTTCATTTCTTACTAGTAAATATGTGTCCTCTTCCTTTTTCTTGACTTCTTTATTCTAACTTATTTATGGGGGAGCATTTTCTTTATTTAAATATGAAGAATTTTGCCCAAATGGTGACCTAATATGATAAGGAAGTGCTCAGTCTCCAAACAAGAAGAACATTGAAATGTGGGTAAAATACATCCAAAAATGGAATTTCCAGTATATCAACAAACTTTGAAAAGGAAGAAAAGATAAAGAAAGTAATAAACAGTAGAGGGAACAAAGGAAAAAAAGGATGGCATATTCCCAGGTGTTAAGAATGAAAAAAGAAGTTAAAGTTTCTTTTCAGCTGTGAGTGACATCTGAGACGCTCAGGCAGTCTGAGGGTGTTTTGGACTAAGCACAGGACTTTAGGTATGTTAATACTTCTGTGACCAGGAGTTGCTACGTGACAGATTGGGAGTCTGGAATTCATATCCCTCCATGGACCTAGAAGCTTCTCAGGACTATCCAGTGCTAAAAATAGATGAGAAAAATTTCACCTAATACCTCAAAGAAAAGACATGCATTCTCTGCCCAATCTCTGGGACACACTGTATCTTCCATAGAAAATTAAACCCCCAAGTGTCCCCATAGCTTATGTCAGATACAGGAGATGGGAGAGGGATCCAAATTTATTCCCTCTGCATAATAAGACATTCAAATACAATTCCTTAGCTGTTAGTGTATGTACCCTAGAGCAAAACTTGGGTTAAAATCCTGACTCAGCTGTTCACTAGCTGTGTGATCTTGCACAATCCATTGAACCCTTTCCCCCTCAGTTTTTTTCTTTCATAAAAGTAAGGAAATAACAATGTTTATACGTATGGCTACTGTAGGGATTACATTCGTTAATATAAGTACATCAAACAATGTCTGAAAATTTACAAAAGCTTAAAAATGTTATTTATTGCTACTGATACTTCCTCTAATCCCTCTCCTCTTCCTGCTGCTATCGTACAACTCCACAGAGAAGACACCAACAATTCTATAAGGATATATCGAAAATTCAGAACACAAAGTAACAAGAGTTAAAAAAATGTATATATTTCTCCCAAAAGCTAAACTCATAATCAAAGGCTGACCATGTAAAAATACCTGAAGACTGAACAAATGGAACTGTTAGCAAACTCAAGAACTAAAGTAACAGAAACTGTGAAATACATATCTAAGGTATCAAATACTGTGTTAGTTAAAATAGTAAACACTGTAAAGTAAAATAGGAAAATAATCTATTATAACATATAAGCATTGGAAGACAGTAAAAACATTTAAAATTAAAAATTTAATAGATGAGATGTATAGAAGATTAGTCACAACTGAAGAGAAAGTAAACAAAAAATATACCTGAAAAAATCATGTAAGATTTGATGCAAAACCAGAAAAAGATGAAAAAAAAAATTGAAGAGAAGCTAAAAGATATAAAAGATGAGAAAGAGTGTCCAGTCCATATCTAATGGGAATTCCATGACAAGAAAAATAAAGAGAATAAATAGGAGAAATAGTCAAATGTTAAAATGGATGAGAATTTTTCCAAATTAAAGAGCCCTCAAATAAGAAAAACAATATGTTCCATGCAGAGTTATAAACAAGAAAAATCCAAAACCTAACTATTTCACAGTGAACTTGAGGGGGTTGGTTGGAGGAAAAGGAAAGAGGGAGAGAAGAGAGAGAAATATTTGAACAGCAGTAAAATGGAAAAGACGAATAAACAACTAAGGATCAATAGCCAACCAAAGATACCACAAAATAATGGACTAATATCCTAAAAGAGCTAAAGGAAAATGACCCATAACCCCCAAATTCTAGACTCAGCTAAATGTGCATGGATTGAAGATATCTCAGATAGAATTTACCATCCTGACCACAAGAATACTAAAGAATATATATACTTCAGTTAAAAAAAATAATAAAATAATTTCAAAAAAGAAAATAGAACTTAGATCAAAGGAATGGAGCATCAAATGTACTTGGAAAAGAAGTCATATTTACCAAAGTCAGATATACCAAAAGTATTTGGTAGATACTTAGTTTATTTAGCAAATCAACTGTAAACAGTAATTCTGTGGGAGAGGAGACAGAACTTCCCACCAACCTACATATTTCTTCATTCTCTCTCAGTGGAATCTTAAATGTTTCTGTGATTTTTGTAGACTAAATTGCTAGTTAAGAACAGCAAAGGAATTGGGGTGGGCATAGAAAACATATACATGTTAGGGCTTCTCACATGTATAATATTTCCTTATTTTCCTCAGTTTGTTGCGGGGGCCCAAAGTCATTAGGAATTACTGCTCTGCTTAACTATTTTTCACTGGGAATCCTCCTCTCTTTCACTTAGAAAGTATCTCTTTTGAGCTATAATATGACAGATAATTCAGGGATGGAAAGGTTTGACAGTATCATATTCCTGAGTAGGAGAAAGGGGCTGGTGGCCATCATGCACAGGTGTGGGGGTTGGCTTTATATAAGAACCTTATTTGCTTAAGCCAATGAGAGGTAAGTCTGAGTGTGTGGGTGCAATGCAACCAAGAGGGTTACTGAGGCGTGGAAGTTCGTGAAGACATTCTCTTCCTATTGCTATGAAAGGGAAATAATGGGGTTGGCAGGCAGAACTAAGTCTTCACTGGAAGGTGGTGGCTGTTTATTTAATGTGAGACTAGTTATTCTATGGCGGTATAATTTCTACCAATGTTTATCCCCCAATGCAGGCACAACGTAGGTGGAGATTTGGGTTTAACAAGGATTGGGCTTTTGCTGAGTCTCTATGATAAAGAGTGAGAGGATCAAGCATCGATGGTGTACACAAGGGATGAGGCAGGTCTCATTCTTCAAAGTTGAGGTCTCCTAAGTGGAAATGCTAGCTGTCTGTCCCTTCTTGCCAGTTTGGTTTGGTCCACAGTTCCCAAAACATGTTTTTTCTTTTTTGTTTGGAGGGGTTTTTTTGCAGTTTTTGGCCAGGGCCGGGTCTGAACCCGTCACCTCCAGTATATGGGGCCGGCACCCTACTCCTTAAGCCACAGGCGCTGCCCTAAAACATGTTTTTAAGTACCTTCCAGGGAGCTGACTCACTGTGTCCCAAAAGACGATGAACTTTGAGAGTGGGTTGGCTTTCTGAGATTATATCAAAACTTTGAGATAAGACAGAATATGCAGCCATGATCCATCCCTTAAGGAAAGAAACTTTCCAGTAAACTAGAATATAGCAGGTTGGCAGCATAGTAGAGCTAAGCACAAGCTTTCCAAACTTTTAACTTCAGCAATAATTTTAGCCATCTATCTCTTTTCCTTTTAAGTGTTTTCTTCTTACAAGATTACTTTGCTTATCTTCTTTATGAAGAACATATACAGCCATCCACTGTAGGCAGAATGACTAGAATCAAATGCTGTCCTAGAACAAAACCTTAGCACCAGGGGTTCCTAGATCTCCATAGAACTATCCCAGCTCCAGAGCTCAGTACTTACTCACAACCTTGGGTGCTTAAATTACCCCAGTATGAGTTTGGTATTGCTCCAGTTCTAATCCTTGTTTCCCCTAATTTGAAGTCACATGATGTATGTACAGCTGCTGGACACCCCCCACCACCACCACCCCGCCATGAGCCTGCCAAAAGGAGAGAAAGCTATCCTCAGAAAAAGGGAAATTGTGAACCCACAGGCACTCTGAAATGTGACTAGTACAAAATTAAAAATAGTATTATTCATAAGAACTTCTCTGTTGCAGGAATTACTTGTTCTTCTTTGGAGAAGTTTACTGACTTGGGCTTTATAGTTTTATAAGCTAATTCTCTTTTTCTGCCCAATGATGGTTTCCCATTAATGATCCATATTAAAGAGGTCTAGACTGACCATCACATTGGTTGGTGCTACCCTTCCCAGCCTCAGGTAACCACCATCATTCTACTCTCTATCTCCATGAGATCACTGTTTCTAATGTTTAGCTCCCACATATGAGTGAGAATGTGTGATACTCGTCTTTCTGTGTTTGGCTTATGTCACTTAATGTTCTCCTGTTCCATCCATGACATTGAAAATGGCAGTATTTCATTCTTTTTGTGGCTTAACCATTCCATTGTGTTTATGTATCTAATTCCCTTTTCTATTCATCTATTGGTGGACGCTGAGGTTGACTCCATACCTTGGCTTGTGTGAATAGTGCTACAATAAACATGGTAGTGCAGACATATTTTCAGTAAACTGAGTTCCCCTCTTAGGATAAACACCCAGCAGTGGGATTGCAGGGTCATATGGTAGCTCTTCTTATGAAGTAGTTTTGTGAGGAGGCTCCATACTCTTCTCCATAGTGGTTTCACAATTTGCATTCTCACCAACAGTGTATGAGTGTTCCCCATTCTTTACATTCACATTGACATTTGTTATTGCCTATTTTTTTGATAAAAGCCATTTTAATTGAGGTGATAAGGTATTTCACCAGACCTAGTAGAGACCCTTTATGTGTTATTTCTTTCCTTTTTCTTGCTTCTCTTAGGACTTTTTCTTTATCTGTGACCTTTGGGAGCTTCCTTATTAAATGCTTTGAGCTAGTCTTGTTTGGGTTAAATCTGCTTGGTGTTCTCTGACCTACTTATACCTGAATATCTTTTTGTAGGTTTGGAAAGTTCTCTGTTATTATTATTTTTTTTCTTTTTGAGACAGAGCCTCAAGCTGTCACCCTGGTTAGAGTGGTGTGAAGTCATAGCTCACAGCAACCTCAAACTCTTGGGCTTAAGCAATTCTTGCCTCAGCCTCCCAAGTACCTGGAACCACAGGCACCTGCCACAACGCCCAGCTATTTTTTGGCTGCAGTTGTCATTGTTGTATGGCAGGCCCAGGCTGGATTCAAACCTGCCAGCTCTCCTGTATGTGGCTGGCACCCTAGCTGCTGAGCTACAAGGTACTGAGCCTGTTATTATTTTTTAAAATAAATTTTCTACCCTAACTTTTTTCTCCATCTTCTCTTTAAGGCTAATAACTCTTAGATTGGCCCTACTGAGAATATTTTCTATATCTTGTAGGTGTGCTTCATTCTTATTCCTTTTTCTTTTTATTCTTCTGATTATGTATTTGCAAATTGCCTGTCTTCAAGTTCACTAACTCTTTCTTTGGCTTGGTCAATTCTGCTTTTGAAAGACTCTGATGTATTTCTAAGTTTGTCTATTGAATTTTTCAACTCTAGAATAGCTGTTTGGTTTATTCGTTATTTTAATTTCCTGGTTAAATTTCTCTAAGAGGCTTCTCTATATTATCTTAAAGTTCATTGAACTCCCTCAGAACAGCTATTTTGAATTCTTTGAAAGGTCACCTATCTCCATCATTCCAGGATGGGAGATGGCAGCTCATTTAGTTTGTTTAGATCATTTCTTCTGGATATTCTTGATGGTTGTAGAAATTTTTTTGATGTCTGGGCATTGAAGAGGTAAGTAGTTATTTTAATCTTTATAGTCTGGGCTTGTTTGAACCCATCCTTCTTGAAAAGATTTTCCAGATATTCAGAGGGACTTGAGTGCTGTGATCTAAGTCTTTGGTCATTGCAGCCCTATTAGCACCGGCTGTACCACAAGCCCAGTCATGCTGTGACTCTTGCAGACTCCTAGTGGTACTGCCTTGGGGAACATGGGTAAGACATGATTAAATTCACTGGATGACCAGGAAAAGTTTCTCACTCTGTGCTAGGCTGTTAGAGTTGGGGGAGGAGCTGGCTACCAAAACCAGGTCACACCTGAAGTCAGCTCAGTCTCACCCAAAGGCAGTGATAACAATTGCCTGGCTACCTCTTAGGTTTATTAAAATCCTAAGTGCTCTTTGGTCAGCAATTGGAGAATCCTGCCAGGACTGGGTCCTTCCCTTCAGGGAAGCATGCTTCTTTCCAGCTTACGGTGGGTTCAGAAATGCTATCCAGGAAATAAGGCCTGGACTCAGGGACTTTAGGAGTCCACTTGGTGCTTTTCTTTACTGAGGCTGAGTTGTTAACCAAGTTGCAAAATGAAGCCCTCTGAGTTCTTCCTTTTTCTGTCCCCAAGTAGAAAAAGACACTCCCTGAGCTGTGCCACCTGTACTTGGGGAAGGGGTGACGCACCCACTGGCTTGGCCACAGTTACTAGTACCCTGCAGGTCACATGCAAACCAAGTCCACTGGCTCTGAGCCAGCAGAGCCACAGGAATTGATGAAGGACTGCAGCCTTTGGAGCCTGACTACCTTATAAATTTAACACACGCAGTGTTCCCCTATCCCAGGGTGGCCTTATCAAGTACCACAGTAACTTTAGTCTGCATCCCTGGAGCACACAGACTCTCTCCCCACTGAGAGCAGTGGCATGGCACTGCCTGAGGATAGGAGAGTGGTGGCTTGGTGCTCACCTGGGTAGATAGTTGTGGAATTTGATGTTCATGCAGAGGCACAATTGCTAGGGGTTTCTGTTTGGCCATTTCGCTCTGTCCCCTTTCTGTTACTATTACTACTTTTTCTGTCTTCTTCCTTCTGTTTTCTCTCTTCTTTTATTTTTTTTCCAGGATATTATTATAATCCCCAGATCATAAGAAATATAAGCTAACCCCTTTCTTTGCCCTCCCCTACATTCTGTTAGATGGGTAGATACAGATGAACAGAAACAAAGGCCTTCTTCACTTCTTGTACTACCACAGCCTGAAGATAGCTGTGACTGAAGACCCAGTAGTACTTTCCTCTTTCCATGTGACCCCCAAGCTGGTTCAGAGTGGGGGAAATACAGCAGCTCAGCACTATCTGGTAAAATGATCATTTGGCTAAGCATTTTTCCTCCTGATTAACCTCTCCTATTCTGTCCAATGATAGAGAAGAATTTCCCTTAGCTTAATCATGCCATCAGGACTCTCCCACCACGTTGGAAGAACACAACAGGAGCTTCTGGAATCCTTTTCACTTTCCATCTTTCAAAATCTGCTCACAAATTGGAGAAGTGTATAACTAGCTCCTGGAATTTCTTTAGTAAATAATTGTTTGGGTTGCTAACAAAGTGATCTGGGGATTATAATAATATCCTGGAAAAAAATGAAAATAAAGTAAAAGACCCTGAGTCTTTCTTAGTTGCATCATAGATGTATATTCCCGCCATTTTTTTCCTCCACTTTAGTAGATAGGAGCCAGGGAAAAATGGACATAGGCACTTCACATGTCATTATTGCCAGTAATTTCTAGTTCCTTCCATTTTCTTGGGAAATTTCTAGAATTTTCCCTCCACACAATGACTCAATATTCTAGGAATATACAATGATAAAATAGATAATTGTCAAACATATATGTGCAACATTCATAGGTATAGCATTGTTTATAATAGGGAAATGAAGAAACAACCAATATATCTTTCAAATAATTTTTGAATAAAAATTTTATATTCAAACATTGAAATACTGCATATGCATATAATAAATTAGGAAGGTGTGACTCACAGTATGTTGTTATCGACAATTACAAAACAGTAGATATAATATAATCCTGTGTGTTTACAGAATAGAAAAATGTGATAGCTAAGAAAAAGAGTTTTTTATAATGTAGACTTGTATAAGTAGTATATTTATAGCAAACATATAGTATGTCAGAATGTTTTTAAATAGTTTTAAAAATTAAATGAATGTAATTTGTCATTTTGATCATTTTAAATGTACCATTTAGTGACCTTAATTATATCCACAATATTGTGTAACTATTATCATTATCTAGTTCCAAAATTTGTCATCACCTCAAATAGGAATTCTGTAACCAAGAAGCAATAACTCCCATTCTCCCCTCTCCTCAGCCCCTAGTAATGTTTCATCTCTTTCTAGCCTAGAATGTGCCTATTCTAGATATTTCCTTTGAGTATAATCATATAGTATTTGTCCTTTTGTATCTGGTTCATTTCAAGCAAATTTTATATGATACATCTTTTACCTCAATTGAAAAATTAAACAAATATAGATACAGAATTTCTGGGAAACAAATACTCACTAGTTTTATTTGCAGCAATTAACACTTTTTAATCCAATCTATCATAATCCTGCTATATTTTCTGATGCATTTGCTTCTATATTCATCCAATCAGCATTTTTCACTGTTCTGCTACAAACAGTCCATGTGGAAAGCATTTAGAAGTCAGTGATGACATGTGAGCTCTGCTTCCACCAGAACTATCATCTCCTGGGAGCAAAATTCATAGGATGGATAGAGACGATAACATTTTTCATTATCTGATCGATAATTGATCGAGTGTAGAGTGGACTGTCACCTCAAGACCCCTCATTTCATCACCTGGAATAATGGCCATTAGGTGCCTTAGGGAGGAAAGCTCTCAGGAAAAAGGGATGAGCTGAGGTGATTTTTATTAAGAACTTTAAACTAGAATATACAGAGAGGATAGAAAGAATCCATCAGTTAGGTGCAGGAGCTGAAGCAGAGAGATGGGCCACAAAGTCAGTGCAGCTTTGAAGAAGGCTACTTTGCATGTAAGTAAAATCTATGAGTAAGCAGATAGGCAGTGGAAGAGAAACTGCCTTAGCGAGCAGAGGGTGGAGAAGCCGCCATGGTAGGGACACCAACAGAGTACAGAGTGCACAAAGACAAGAAGAGAGCCAAAGAAGGGTAACAAGATGGCAAGCCAAGACTTTCAGCTACTCGAGTTTCTAAAATTTCTAGATCATCCTTTTAGAGTAGATAATGGCTGAGTAAATCCTAAAGTCATCTCTGTTCCTGATTCTTATTTCTTTTCTTATTATGCCATATGCATCCTTACTCTAAAAGGTCCGTTCTTGAACTCCTGATTTAATGTCTATCTCTTGCAGCCAAAAAAAACCTAACAGATGCTATGAGCCAGCAAAGTAGTCCTTCATGACTTAATGGCTGGTACAACATGATTAAAGTGCATCAGGGACAAAGGACAAACATACGTATCCTGACAGCAGGAGGTAATGAGACAATGATTAATTATCAGTGCTTATGGTTCCTCTCTGGGTGGGAAGAGTGGAAACAAGACTTTTCTAAGCACAACAGGTGGATGGCCCCTCACCCAGTTTCAATTGATTAGTTCCTGTTATTTTACCTCCTCTTCCAAGGTGAACCAGCCCCAAGACTTAGGTCCTGTGTCCTTGACTAGAGATATGGGAAAGTCTCAACAATCACACTATTCAGTTGGGACCTAATTTCTGACCCCAGATGGGGATGCAAACACAAAAAGGTTTTTAAGTTAATAAGAAATTAAATAGTCCAAACCTTGGATAATGAACATGAAGTATAATTTTGTTTTAGCCATACTTAGGGGTTATCTGTAGCATAGCTTTCCCTATTACAGAGCTTTCCTTCTGATATTCTTTTACCTACCTCAAGTGGAGGTGTCCACTTGATTAATTTATATTAGTATAAAATTAAGTATAAGTGTTATCTGTTTTATTTATAGCCATTGATGTTGTCATATCCTGTTGAGCTTCCCATATTGAGTTGACAGCAGGACAACAAATATAAACATTAAGACCTAGAAGAAAAAAAAAAAAACACAGGTATTATACATTTCTCATTTAACATTTTATGTTTTAAGATATTTTCATTTTTGACTTTTGACTTATATGTAGAAATACTGTTAGGATGTCCTCCTTAACAAGCATCAAGCTATAATTGCAACGAAAACATAGTATTACGATAATGTCTGACAAAAATATCTTAAAAGATTTTGTACTGCCCCATATGTTACAAACAAAAATGTAAAAGAGGCAATATAATATTGTTTACTTTATTACCATAAATTCTCATCTGCTTTCAGTATTAAGAGACAGTTAAGAATTAACTGATGATATGACTTGGAAGTTTAAAAGGAAAAAGGACAAAATAACCCTGAGGTTGGTATTTATTGCTATAACTAAGCAGTAGGAGAAATATGGTAATTATCTATCTTGGCATCCAAGGTAGGAATATTGAACAGTTTAGAATATTCCCCAGAAAAAAATAATGTGGGTAGCACCATCAAGGGCAGCTTATATTCCCCCTCACACTACATTAGTAGTTTCCTCAGTGGGCTCTCTAGCTTCTGTCCTCCCTTCCTCCCCTCAGTAAAAATCTACATGACTTTGCAAAGAATATACACAGCTGACTCTTGAACAGAACAGGTTTGATTTGCATGGGTCAATTTCATCATGCACTTTTTTTTCCATAAGTATATTGGAAAAATTTTTGAAGATCTGTGAAAATTTCAAAAACTTACAAATGAACCCCGCAGCCTAGAAATACTAAAAACATTAAGTTTATATGCATGAACTATATGTAGATGTTAGCCTATCTTATCATCTGCTATCATAACATATATACAAATCTATTACAAACATTAAACTGTATCAAAACTTGCACATAGGCTTACAGAGTATACACGATGCCATTTCTAGCCAAGAGAAGTGTAAACAGATATAAAGAAGAATAATTAAAACATAATTGCATAAAATTAAATGTTATGCATACTGTGCTATTGTGATAATTTCATAGCCACTCCTTTTTACTGTCATGGTGAGCTCAAGTGTTGCAAGTATCTGTTCACTGTGGGGTGCTAATCATCTCCATGTGAGTCTTTCCAGTAAATTGCATGTGTCAGTAAAAAGCGATTTTTAGTGATTCTTGCATATTTTTCATTGTGTTTAGTGCAATATAATATATCTTGAACAACATGATGGGACTTGTATGAAGTGCCATTAGTGACACTGGGAATGCCCCCCTAAAGCAGAACAGAGTCATGACAGTAAAAGGAAAAGCGGAATTTTCATATACACTATCGATCTAGGTCAACAGCGGTCTCTGGCTGTGGTTGCTTAAAATTAATCCAGAGGAAAGATCGTTGTAGGAAAAGCAAAGGGAATTTATGAAGCCATGACTGCAGCCACACCAGAAGGCCTGAAATGCTTGTCCTTTGTGTGAAATGCCTTTTAATTTCATATTGAAAATGCAGCTTTTATTTTCAATAAAATAGGCTCGGCGCCTGTGGCTCAATCGGCTAAGGCGCCAGCCATGTACACCTAAGGTGGTGGGTTCAAATCCCCAGTCTGGGCCCGCCAAACAACAATGACGGCTGCAACCAAAAAATGGCCGGGCGTTGTGGCGGGCGCCTGTGGTCCCAGCTACTTGGGAGGCGGAGGCAGGAGACTCGCTTGAGCCCAGGAGTTGGAGGTTGCTATGAGCTGTGA